>JAIUJO010001405.1:30000-47500 GCA_023846275.1 Vanilla planifolia
CATGGAGTGGTGGCACCTGCTTAATGGGTGAAAGGGAGGAGGTGCGAGAAGGAAAAGGGAAGCTTGGATTTCAAGGATTGATAATATCTAGAGGCGAAGGAAGTGGCAATGAGGGAGAAGGACCTTGCTGAGGAGGAGGCGGTGAGGTTGAGGAATGTCGTTAGGCGACAAAGGAAGGAGTTGAGGTCCCAGATGGTGGAGGTCGAAAGAGAGGAGTCGAAGCAGAAGTGAATGGTCGATGAGAGGGCCAATGCTAGGTGAGATGTCTACTTTTTTTATTTGATTTTTAGATTAGGGGATTCTTGTAGCAGGTGGATTATACAAAACTAAATGTCGGAATTTGGAATTGTAGAAGTGGTTTTTTTTGCTTTGTGAGGTCATGAATACATTATTGTTCATGTTATTGTTCACTAAATGAATATTTTTTGAAGTTGTGTGATATTGCTAATGTGTTTTCCACTAGAATGATGGCATAATTGCTAATTACCTTTAGGTTTGTACTCGTTTAATGAATAACTATTTCCTTTCTTTTGGTTAACATATAAGGTACAAAAAGATGATGTTAGAAGCTTATGATCAGCAATGTGACAAGGCAACTAGGATATTTGTAGAGTACCAAAAATAGCTTCATTAATATGTAAGCAAAGCAAGTGACATTAGGAGGTTGATTACAGATAGTGTTGTTGATTCTGTTGGTGAGATCCATTCGCACAGTGAGAAAGAAGCAATCTACACAATGGTCAAGGGTAGAAAATCATCAGATGATGTCATTTTAATTGAGACATCATGAGATAGAATCATTAGATCGGCATGTGAGTCTCTTGCAAGGCATATGAATGAAAGAATCCAAAGTACCTTCCCGATGTATGATGGGATTGGAATGAACTCTAGTATTCAAGTAAATGCTACCAAGCTTCTCGATCACTTGGAAGGTGATGCACCTGAAGATGTACTGGCTGTGATAACTGAGTCTCTTATTCATTGCATGAAAAATATGATCATGTAATAAATAAATGTGATCATCTCCAATATCTAGTACACCTTTTGATAATTTTTATATGATGATTAATATTAAATTCTTCATCAAATAAATTTGAATAATTTGTGAAATAAAAGATATGAAATGGATTTAATTCACAAATTTGATGATTATCATATCTAATATAGAATAATTCATTAGGAATTTTCTCTCCAAGTAGAGAAATATGATCTGCAAGAATAATAGTCAGGCTCACTTTCAGATTCAACTTTTGTTTGTGGCCTGAGTTTAGATGAAGGAATATAAATTTTATTTGAAGTTAGAGTTGTAGATTTATAAGGGTGAATTAAAACTTATTTTTCATCTAAAATAATTTTTTACACACCTTTTATTCATTTTGCTTAACAAATTTTTTTGTGAATAATGATTGAAACTTATAGGAAGAAAACATCATTCATAAATTTAATAAGAAAAAGTTATAATCTTAAATAACATGAATATTGATAACATTAATTATATAATGAAGATCAAATATAGTTTTTGAAAACTTCTATGGCTATTATTGGTTATTGCAACAGGTGCGATTATTACTTCTGTTACTGTTGCACAAACATATTTTGATGTAATTTTTATATCTATGCATTCGTATTTTCTAATTTGAGCTGCATTAAGGGTTTGATTTGTACATTTAGTCTAATTGACACACTGAAACGGCTGCAAACTTGTACTTAATCTAACATTATTGATCAGTTGTCTATGCTTCAGTGAGATGCATGTTTTAGTATTGATCGCTCGATTGTGTGTATTATTTGTGGTTTTTATAGCTGCATATGAATCATTTGAATTGATTGATCCCTTACCTAAAGTACACTTTGCCTGATACCTGAACCATAAGAGTGTACTTTCTTAGGAGCCAAATCATGTGTATTCTAATCCAATCTTGTCTTGTAGTTTCTTTCAACTCAAGTTCTACAAATGAAAAAAAAAAAAAACTGTTTTAAGATGTGATTTAATCTTGAATAGAAGAAGAAAAAATGGTAATTATTTTTATAGTCTTATAAATATGAATTAATGAAAATTTATTTAAAAAATGATGTAATTATTTTGATCTGTTTTTTTTTTTAATTATGGTTGTAGTTATTATTAGAGGTTTAACAGATGATTGAGTTGATAGCTTTGAAATTATGAATAATATTTTCTAAATTCTAGAAAGCAATGGAACAATTCCAAAAGATGTACTGAAGGGATTCAATTGATAAGTCCCAAGGACAATAATTGTTCGCAACAAGTCTACAAATATATAATCATTATGATGCGAGAATTACATTGTGATAAATATGTCGAAGAAATGATCTTATTCTTGGCATTACTTTGATTTTTCATACCCAAATAATGTTAAGATTTAGCTTAGCATACATCATATTATTTTTGTTATTTCATAATTAATTGAAATATCATGAGAAGACATCCTTTTCAAACAGTTGGATAAGAGCATCAAGAATTCTTTAAGCTAAGCTAGTTCCAAAAAAAAACCCTTTACCAGAAAAAGGGAAAAAGGGACAATCCTACATTTTCACCCCGCTTTTCTATTCTACATTATTGTCAGTGCTCACATGCATGCTGATAAAACCATTCACATCAGCAAATTCCTTGAAAGTTGTGGTTGGATAGACAAGAATATTAAACAGTGTCTCATGGACTAGTCTCACAGTGGCATTACTTTTAGTGTAGAAGTTAAATTGTTACAAATATAATCAAATAATATGGCCCAGTAAGATAGCAATGCTTTTATTTTGCAACTCAAAGCTTGAATTGAAGTACAATGTTACCACTGATTACCAAAAAGCTGACCAAAAATGGCAAATGGATCAAGCTTTATGTATAGTCAAGATGAAACAAAAACACTGATTGTAATTTATTCTTTTATATTTCAATTTTCATCAAAGGAGGAGACAGAAAAAACATGTTGTTGAACATCAGATGAATAAAATAAGCTATTCTTATCTAATGGATTCCAAAAGTTTCACCAACTTTTCAATAGGAATTCAAAAAGAAAAATATCAATAACTACAACAGCTATGAAACCTGACTAACATTCCAACTTGCTTATGAGAATGCCTAAAATAAGCATCAAATTATAAGTAACCATCATTATCATCTCAAAGAGAGCTTCCATATTAACCCATAGAATAGATCTTGTTCAAGGTCATCGTCAACATTAAATCAATAAAAAAATAGTTATATGGGTATAAGCATTTCAAATATGTTATATTTGTAAACAAAGTAAGTATGAAGGAACATTAAAGAAAGACATTTTAGTACCTAATCCCACATTAAATTAAATCATAATACAAGCTAAAAAAACATGGATTGGGCTATTCGTTCCATGAACACTGTGATTGTGAAGAATAAGATTTATGCCCTCAAAATTTTCATTTTAAACTTTATAAATTTCAAGGCTGTGAATGACTTGATCCAAGCATGTAGAACAGGGCTCAAGTTCAATTATTTTAGGTGTACTAGAGCTCAATTCTAGTACAATGGTTGGTATTAAAGCTTGTCCCATTTAAATCATAAATGCTTAAGTTCACAAACCCCAAACAAGCAACTTGATCAACAAATATATGAATGAGCTGTAAAAAGGACAACATACAATCAACTAAACAAGTTGGCTCCTGTTAAATATTTGAGACTTAAAACAAGCATGTGAGCATAAAATGTTTATGAACACTAATTGATACATTAAAAAAGCACATATACACTACATTCATGAATATTAATTGATACTTTAAACAAGTATGCCTTTTCTAAACCACTAGATCATACTTAAAAGAATGTATTAAAATGACACATCAGATACATAAACAATCCCAGTTATTAACGTTTAGGAAAAAGGTGTGCATAAAAAAAATGAAATCAATAATAATAAAAATAACTTATACATTTTGTTAAAGTAGTATATAATATACTGTATTGAAGATAAACAAAGACAAGCATAAGCCAAACACTTAGAAAAAATAACACAACAAACAAAAAACATGTACAAGATGTTAGAACTATACAATCTGCATGGCATTTGTGAGCTTCTAGAAAAGAATAGTTAATGACTATGATTCAAGATAACTAAAGATAAATACTAAGGTAAAACATAGAAAACAACAAAGCCTAGTAATCACAAAATGTATATTAAATAATTAAGCTTTTATAAATACATTATGTGCAAGAATGGAGCAATTTAACCAAAGCTAAATAATCCAACTTCAAGATTTCATTCAACACCATCTTGATTAATAAGAAAATTACATTAGCTAGCTTTTATAATAAGACCATCAAACATATCATTCACAAATCAAATAGAGATCTTGAACCACTATATTGAACTAGCCATAATACTATGCTACTAATTGAGAGTGGCTGCGGTAGTTGAAACAAGGAACATTTTAATTTCAAGATTCGATGAAATGGCATGAGGCAAATCATCATAGAACTAAAAAATCAGACCTTAAGTTATTCACTATTAAAAGTAAACGAGCGATTCAAACCTCATTGAACTTTTGGTTGTGAAAAGTGCAAGGCATTCCTTTCTTAAATGATATTTTGACAATGAAGTAGATTTAATGAAAAACCATGCAGTGTAAAAATCAACATGGAACCTAGCCCAATTTGCATAAATTAATCAACATGACACTAAACTAGCCCTTATTTCTTGATCCAGACAAAAAAATTAAGATAGGCAAAAACAAAACTCTACATAGAAAGATATTCACAATCTCGACTAACAAGAATTACAAGACAATGTGAAGCACCGGATAGATAACAAAACATTAGAACAAAAATACCAGTATCAACTTGAGAGTAGGTAGGAAAGACTAATAACCACTTATAATCATTATGGACAGTAAGCTATTTAAACTCCTACGAGAACAATTGGACTGAAAGAAGGAAGGAGAGAGAGAGCGAGAGAGAGAGAGGCAAATACCTTCGTCCTTGGAACACCTTGAGAGCACAAGCGAAGTGGTGAGTGTCGAAGGAGACACACAAGTCGTGGAGCTTGAAATGCCTATAAACAATGGCATTCGGTACATGGAGATCGAGATCGACAGTGGCACCAGCGGAGATAGACAAAATCCTAACTATAGGGCCGTCGAAGCGTGAAAAGGAGAAGGGAAAGGAAGACCTTCTGCCTGATGAAAACCTTATAGCTCCATAAACAAAGCTTCAAAGATTGTAGCAACAAAAAAATCATTTCTAAAAATCAAAACCAAAACTAAAGAAAAAAATAAATTATGTGGGTAAATAAAACCAATCGATACATTCCATAATAATCAATTAAAGTTTTATATAATTGTTTATAAGAATTTAAACTTATTGAGTTGTATATAATAATAAATCATCTATTATATGATAATTAAAAATTATTCAAATAATTTTTAGACTATGTTTGATAGTCAAAATAAAATTTAATCCTCTTAAAAATAAAAAATAACTATTTATTATTAAGAGAATAAAATATTATATAAATAATATTTAATATCAAGTTCTTAGTATTATTCAAAAATATTTATATTTCTATATATATATATCAAGAATAACATATTAAAAACGAATGTTATTGAAATAAAGAAAAATATACAAAAAAATTATCATTATTTATTACAAATTTTAAAGATGAACATATTAAGAGTTGTATAATTTTTGTAGTTACTCAATAAAAACTATGGGTAATTAAGAAACTATGATTTAGTATGATTCAAGAAAAATTTTAATACCAGATTGATGGAGGGGTCTTTATCCTTCAAATGGTAATTATATATTTAAATTGAGACAAAGTGATTTTTCTTAATTTATGATAAATCAAATATTAAAAATATAATTTTTATTTTTTATTTTTATTTATTTACAATGAAATAAGTAGATTTATAAAGAAATGATTTTAATGTATGTATTTTTTTTATTATTAAGCATGATTATAATGTTTGATTAAATATTTTATTTTGTTTATAAATTTAGCCTATCATAAAACTATTTAAAGTGATCTATTGATTAATAGTTAATTATAAGAATAAGTTTTTTAGTATATCATAAAACTAAGATCTTCTATAAAAAATTTTTTTGTCAATATTTCAAAATATAAATTTTAATTCAAAAGATGAAAAAATTATAATATTTTTTTAAATATATATATATATACTTATAAAATAATTATAATATTAACCATTCTATTAATCTATTTTTAGTACCATATCTATCAAGACTATTTGGAGCACAAATTTCAAACTTATTTTTTTCAATGAAATATCTTTTCAAAATATTATCAAATGTTTGTTTAGCTAAGTTTAAATACATACTTTTTATTTAAAAAACTGAAAAACAATGTGAAAAAATAAAAGATTGTTTTATCATTATAAAATAACATTAAAAAGTTTAATTCACTTTTTATGAAGAGATAAAATATTTTCTTATCATTTTTCAGTACAAATAATAACAAATTTATAAAACCCATCTAATTCTTAATAATACTTTTTAATAATATTATTTAATTTAATTTGATTAATTAATTAAATTTTTAAATATAAAATTATTATAAAAAATATAATCAAAATACAAAATATTTTCAATTGCCTTTGCGGCTAGAGAACTAACGCCATGGACTGAGCATCAAATTCCAGACAGTCTTCCCTTCAGTTTTTCCGACGACCTTCTCCTCAATCCCTCCTCCAATACATTCGCTTTTCTCTACGCCCTTAACCCTTTCTCATCCCTACGCCTTCTAGATCTGAACTCATCTACTGCTTTATTTGCATCTTCCTTCAGCCTTTGTGTCGAAGTTGCTCAGATTTGCAGCTCTCTGTCAGTGCTTCTTTGCATCTGAATTTTTCCTCTTCTTCTTGTTCCTCTCTTTGTTGTTCTTCTTCTTCTTCTTATTCTTTTTCTTCATCTTCTTCTCCTTCTTCTTCTTCTTTTACTTCTTCTTCTTCTTCATCTTCTTCTTCTTCTTACTCTTATTCTTCTTCTTCCTATTCTTTTCCTTCATCATCTTCTTCTTCTTCTTCTTCCTTCTTCTTCTTCTTCTTCTTCTTCTTCTTCTTCTTATTCTTCTTCTTCTTAATCTGCTTCTTCTTCTTCTTTCTACTCCTCTTCTTCTTGTTCTTCTTCATCATCTTCTTCTTTTACTTCTTCTTCTTCATCTTTGTCTTCTTCTTCTTCTTCTTCTTCTTCTTCCACTTCTTGTTCTTCTACTAATTTTTTTTGTTATACTTCTTCTCCTTCTTCTTTTTCTTTTTCTTCTTCTTCTTCTTGAACTTCTTCTTCTTCTTAGTCTATCGCATCTTCTTCTTCTTCATCATCTTTTTGTTCTTCTATTTTTCGTTCTTTTTCTTCTTCTTCTTCTATTCCTTTTCCTTCTTGTTCATCTTGTTCTTATTCTACTTCTTCTACATCTTCTTCTTCTTCTTCTTCTTCTTAATATTCTTCTTATTCCTCCTCTTTTTCTTCATCTTCCTCTTCATCTTCTTCAACTGTTTCTTCATCATATTCTTCTTCTTTTTCTTCTTCTACTGCTACTTCTACTTCTTCTTTTTCTTTTCCTTTTTCTTCTTCTTCATCTTCTTCTTCTCCTTCTCCTTCTTGTCATTCTTATTCAACATCGTCATTATAATCTTCTCCTTCTTCTTCTTCTTCTTCTTCTTTTACTTCTTCTTCTACATCTTCTTCTTCATTATCATCATAATCTACTTCTTCTCCTCCTCCTCCTTCTCCTCCTTCTTCTTATTCTTCTTCTTGTTCTTCTTCTTCTTGTTATTCTTCTTATTTTTCTTCTTCTACTTCTTCTTCCTCTTCTTCTTCTTCTTTTACTACTTTTTCATCATCTTGTTTTATTTCTTCTTCTTCTTCTTCTTTTTCTTATTTATTTTCTTCTTCCCCTCCTTTTCCTCCTACATCTTCTTCTTCTACTACTTTTTTCCTTTTCATCTACATCTTATTATAGTTCTTCTTCTTCTTCTTCTTCTTCTTCTTTCTCTCCTTCTTCTCTTTCTTATTCTTCTTCATCATCATCATCTTCTTCTTCTTCTACTTCTTTTTATTCATTGGCTTCTTCTTCCTCTTTTTCTTCTACTTCTTCTTTCTCTTCTTCTTCAGCTTTTTCTTCTTCTTCTACTTCTTCTTCTTCTTCTTCTTCTTCTTCATCTTTTTCTTCTTCTACCTCCTCCACTTCTTATTATTATCATTATTCTTCTTCTTCTTCAACATCTACTTCATCTTCTTCTTCTTCTTCCCCTCCACCCTTTTCTTCCAGTTCCTCTTCTTCTTTTTCTTCTTCTTTTTGATCTTCTTCTTCAACTTGTTATTCTTTTTCTTCTTTTCCTTCTTCTTCTTCATCTTCTTCTTGTTCTTCTTCTTCTTCATCTTCCTCTTCCTCTTCTTCTTCTTCTTCTTCTTCTTCTTTTCCTTCCTCTTCTTCTTCTTCTTCTTCCCTTTCTTCTTCTACTTCCTCTTCTACTTCTTCTTTTTCTTTTTTTCTTTGTCTTCTTCTTTTTCTTCTTCTTCTTCTTCCTGTCTTTCTTCTTCATTTTCCACTTCTTCTTCTTCTTCTTCTTCTTCTTATTCTTGATCTTCTTCTTCTTCTTCTTCTTCTTTACTTCTTCTTCTTCTTCTTCATCTTCTTCTTCATCTTACTCTTGTTCTTTTTCCTATTCTTCTTGTTATTGTTTTCCTTCTTCTTCTTCTTCTTCTTCCTCTTCTTCTTCTTCTTCTTCTTCCTCGTCTTCTTCTTGTTCTACTTCTTCTTCTTCTTCTTCTCAATCATCTTGTTCTTCTTCTTTCTCCTCTTCTTCTTTTGTCCTCTTCATTTTCTACTCCTTTTTCTTCTTCACCTTTTGCTTCCTCTTCTTCTTCTTCTTCTACTACTTTTTGATCTTCTTCTCCTTCTTCTTCTACTTCTCTTCTTCTTCTTCTTCTTCTTCTTCTTCTTCTTCTTCTCCTTCTCTTGGTTCTCCATATTATTTTTCTTCATCATTTTTTTCTTTCACTTCTTCTTATTCTTACTCTTCCTCTGTTTTTCTTATTCGTCTTTTTCTTCTTCATCTACTACTTCTTTTCTTCTACATCTAATTCTTATTCTTCTACTTCTTCTTCTTCATTTACTTCTTCTTCTTTATCTTCTTCTTCTTCTTCATTTTGTTATTTTTCTTCTTCTTCTTCTTTTTTGTTCCTTCTTCTTGTTCTTCTTCTTCTTCTTCTTCTTTAACCTATTCTTCATCATCACCTTCATCTTCTTCTTCTTCTTCTTCCACTTCTATGTCTTCTCCTTTTTTGCATTCTTCTTCTACTTCTTATCCTTCTTCTCCTCCTCCTCCTCAACATCCTTATTATTATTCTTCTTCTACTATCACTACTACTTCATCTTCTTCATCTTCTTCTTCCTCTTCTTCTTCTTCTCCTTCTTCTTCTTCATCTTCTCCTTCTTCTTCGTCATCTTATTTTTCTTCTTCTGCTTCTTCCACATCTTTTTCTTCTTTTCTTCTTCATCTTCTTCTTCTTCTTCTTCTCTTTCTTCTTCATCTTCTACTTCTTCTTCTTCATCATCATCTTCTTCTTCTTCTACTTCTTCATCATCTACTTCTACTTCTTTTTCATCTTGTACTTTTTCTTAGTCCTATTCTTTTTCTTTTCTTTTTCTTATTTTCCTTCTTCATGTTCTTCTTCTTCTTCTTCTTCTTCTTCTTCTTCTTCTACTCCTTCTGCTTCTTCTTCTTCTACTTCTTCTTCATCTTCTATTTCTTCTACTTCTTGTTCTACTACTTCTTCATCTTCTTCTTTCTCTTCTTCTTCTTCTCCTTCTTCTTGTTCCTATTCTTCTTCTTCTTCTTCATCATAATCATCATCATGATCATCTTCTTCTTCTTCTGCTACTTCATTTTCTTCTTCATCACCTTCTTCTTCTTCTCCTTCTTCCTCTTCTTCTTCTTCTTCTTCTACATCTTATTCTTCAACTTCGTTTTCTTCTTCTTCTTCTTCTCCTCCACCTCCTTCTCCTTCTTCTCCTTCTTATTATTATTCTTCGTCTTCTTCTCCTTCTTATTCTTCTTCCTCTTCTTCTTCTACTTCTTATCTTCTCCTTCTTATTCTTCTTGTTCTTCTTCTTATTCTTACTCCTTTTTCTTCTTCTTCTTCTTCTTCCACTTCTTCTTCTACTTCCTCTTCTTCTTCTTTTTCTTCTTCTTAATCTTCTTCTTCTTCCTCTTCTACTTCTTCTTCTTCTCCTCCTCCTTCTTGTCCTTCTCTTTCTTGATCATCATCATCATCTTCTTCTTCTTCTAATTTTCGATCATCTTCTTCTTCTACTTCTTCTTTTTCTTCTTATACTTCTTCTTCTACTACTTCTTCTTCTTCATCCTTCTCCTCTTGTTCTTCTTCTTCTTCCACTTCTTCTTCTTCTTCTTCTTCTTTCTCTTCTTCTTCTTCCACTTCTTCATGCTCCTCTTCTTCATCATCTTCTTCTACTTCTTCTTCTTCTTCATATTCATCTTCTTATTCTTGTTCTTCAACTTCTTCATCATCATCATCATCATCATCTTCTTCTTCTACTATATTTTGTTCTTCTTGTTCTTCTTGTTCTTCTTCTTATTACACCTCTTCCTCTTCTTCTTCTTCTTCTCCTCCTACTTCTTCTTCTTCCTCTTCATCTTCTTCTTCTTTTTTTACTACTACTATTATTACTACTGCTACTACAACTACTATAATTCCTACTTCTTCTTCTTCATCCCCTTCTTCTTTATATTATTCTACTTCTTCTTAATCATCTTCTTCTTCTTCTTCTTCTTCGACCACTTCATCATTACCTACTTCTTCTTCTTCTTCTTTCACTTCTTCTACATCTTCTTTTTTGTCTTCTTCTTCTTCTTCTCCTCCTCCTCCTCCTCCTCCTCCTCTTCTACTTCTTCTTCTTCTTCCTCTCCTTCTTCTCCTTCTACTAATTCTAATTCTTCTACTTCTTCTTCTTCTACTACTACTTCTTCCTCTTCTTCTTCTTCTTCTTTTTCTTCCACTTCGTCTTCTTCTTCTTCTTCTTCTTCTTCTTCTTCTTCGTCTTCCTCTTCTTCTTCTTCTTCATCCCTTTCTTCTTCACCTTCTTCACCTTCTTCTTCTTCTTCTTCTTCATCATCTTCTTCTTCTTCTTCTTCTTCTCCTTCTTCTTTTACTTCTTCTTCATCCCCTTCTTCCTCTTCTTCTTCTTCTTCTTCATATTCTGTTTCTTCTTCTTCTAATTATTTTCCTTCTTCTGGTTCTTCTTCTTCTTCTTCTTCTTCTTCTTCTTGCTATTCTACTTCTTCTTCTTCTTCTTCTTCTTCTTCTTCTTCTTGTTCCTCTTCTTATTCTTCTTCATCTCCATATTCTCCTTCTTGTTATTCTTCATCATCATTTTCTTCTTCTTCTTCTTCTTCTTCTTCTTCTGTGTCTTCATTTTCTTCTTCAACTTCTTCTTCTTCTTCTTCTTCTTCTTCTTCTGCTTCTTTTTCTTTTATATCTTATTCTTCAACTTTTTTTTCTTCTTCTTCTTATTTTTCTTCTTCTTCTTCATCTCCTTCTTCTCCCCTCCTCCTCCTTGCTCTTCTCCTTCATCATGATCATCATCATCTTCTTCTTCTTTGTATATTGTCCTTCTTATTCTTCTTTTCTTGTTCTTTTTCCTCTTCTTCGTCTTCTTCCTCTCCTAGTTCTTCTTCTACTTCTTCCTCCTCTTCATTTTCTTCTTCTTATTCTATTACTACTACTACTTCTTCTTCCTCATCTTCTTCTTTTTCTTGTTCTTCTTCTTCTTGTTGTTCTTCACCTTCTTCTTTTTCTTCTTCTTCTTCTTCTTCTTCTTCTTCCTCTTCTTCTATTGCTTCCTCTTCTTCTATTTCTTCCTCTTTTTTGCCTTCTTCTTCTTCTTCTTTTACTTCTTCTTCTCCTCCTCCTCCTCCTCCTCCTCTTCCTCCTTTTTCTTCTTATTCTTCTTCTTCTTTTTCTTCTTCTTCTTTCTCTTCTACTTCTTCTACTGATTCTTCTCCTACTTCTTCTTTTCTTTCTTCCTCTTTTCCTTCATCACCTTCTCCTTCTTCTTTTTCTCCTCCTTCTTCTTCTTCTTGTTCTTCTTCTTTTTATTCTTTATCTTCTTCTTCCTTGTCTTCTCCTTCTTCTTCTTCTTCTCTTTACTCTTCATCTTCTTCTTCTTCTTATTGTTATTCTTATTATTTTTCTTCTTCTTATTCTTCTTCTTCATATTCTTTCACTTCTTCTTCTAATTCATCTTCTTCTCCTTCTTCTACATCTTATTCTTTTTCTTCTTGTTCTTCTTCTTATTTTCCTTCTTCTTCTTCTTCTTCTTCTTCTTCTTCTTCTTTTTCCTCTTCTTCTTCTTCTTCTTCTTCTTCTTCTACTTCTTCTTCTTCTTCATCTTCTTCTACTTCTTGTTATTCTTCTTCTTCTTCTTCTTCTTATTCTTCCTCTTCTTCTTGTTCTTCTTCTTTCTCTTCTTCATCTTCTTCTTCTTCCTCATCATCATCTTCTTTTTCTTCTTCTTCTTCTTCTTCTATCACTTATTCTTCTCTTTGTTCTTCTTCTACTATTTCTTCCATTTAATCCTCTCCTCCTCGTGCTCCTCTGTTTTCTCCTTATTCTTCTTCTTCTTCTTCTTCTCCTTCTCCTTCTTCCTCTTCTACTTCTCCCACTTCTTCTTCCTCCTCTTCTTGATCATCATCATCTTCTTCATCATCAACTTCTTCTTCTTCTTCATCTTCTTAATCTTTTTCTTATTCTTCTTCTCCTTCTTGTCCAACTCTTTCATCATCATCATATTGTTTTATTCTTCTTCTTCTTCTAGTTCTTCTTATTTTTTCTTCTTCTTCTTCTTGTTCTTCTTCTTCTCCTCCTTCTTGTTCTTCTCCTTCATCATCTTCATCATCATCGTCTTCTTCTTCTTCTCATTCTTCTTCTTGCTCTTCCTCTTGTTCTTCTTCTTCATCTTCTTCTTCTTCTTCTTCTTCTTCTTCTTCTTCTCTTTCTTCTTCTTCTTCTCCTCTGTCTCGTTCTTTTTCTGCCAGTTCCTCTTCTTCTTCTTCTTCTTCTTCTTCCTCTTCTTCTTCTACTTCTTATTCTTCTTCTTCTTCTTCTTCTTCTTCTTCAATTCCTTCTCCTTGTTCTTGTTCTTCTTCTTCTTCTTCTTCTTCTTCTTCTTCTTTTTCTTCTTCTTGTTCGTCATCATCATCATCTTCCTCTTCTTCTTCTTTTCCTTCCTCTCCTTGTTCTTCTTCTCCTTAATTTTCTACTTCTTCTTCTATTTCATCATCTTCTTCTTCTTCTTTGTCTTCTTCTTTTTCCTTTTTTTCTTCTTCCTCCCTTACTTTTTCATCTTCTTCTACTTATTCTTATTCTTCTTCTTTTTCTTATTCTTCATCATCTCCTTCTTCTTCTTCTTTTACTTCTTCTTCTTCTTCTTCATCATCAGCTTCTTCATCTTCTTATTCTTTTTCTTTTTCTTCTTCATATTCTTCTCCTTGTTTCCCTTCTTTTTTTTGTTCTTCTTCTTCTTCTTATTCTTCTTCTTAATCTTCTTCTTCTTCTACCTCCTCTTCTTCTTCTTCTTCTTCCTCTTTATCTTCTTCTACTTTTTCTTCTTCTTCTTCACCATTTGCCTATTCTTATTCTTCATCATCATCTTCTTCTTCTTCTTCATTTTCTTCTTCTTCTTCTTCTTCTTCTACTTCCACTTCATCGTCTTTCTCTGCTACTTTTTACTCTTCTTCTTCTTCTTCTTCTTCTTCCTCCTCTTCTCCTTTGCCTCATTCTCCATCTTATTCTTCTTCATCATCTTTTTGTTTTTCTTCTTCTTGTTCTCATTCTTCCCTTCTTTTTCCTCTTTGTCTTCTTCTTCTTCTTCTTCTTCTTCTTCTACTTTTGCTTTTTTTTCTTCTACTTCTTCTTATTGTTGTTTTTCTTTGTCTTCTTCTTCTTTGATGTCTTCTTCTTCTTCTTCTTTTTTATCTTCTTCTTTTTCAACTTCTTTTTATTCTTTTTCTTCTTCTTCTTCCCCTCCTTTTCCTTCTTCTAGTTCTTCTTCTTCTACATTCTATTGTTGTTTTTGTTTTTTTTGTTGTTGTTGTTGTTCTTCTTCTTCTTCTTCGTCGTCAACTCTACTTTTTCTTCTTTTTCTTTAACTTTTTCTTCTTCTTCTTCTTCTCCTTCTTCTCATTCTTATTCTTCATCATCATCATCATCTTCTTCTTCTTCTTCTTCCACTTGTTCTTCCTCTTCTTCTTGCCCTTCTTTTTTTACTTCAGCTTCTTCTTCTTGTTCTTCTTCTTCTTCTTCTTCTTTTACTTTTTCTTCTTCTTCTTCTTCGTCTTCTTTTTCTTCTCCTTCTTCTTCTTCTTCTACTTCTTATTTTTCTTCTTCTTCTTCTACTTCTTTTTTTTCTTCTTTTTCTTCTTCTACTCCTCCTTTTTCTTCCAGTACCTCTTCTTCATCTTCTTCATCCTCTTCTTCTTCCTCTTCTTCTTCTACTTCTTATTCGTCTTCTCCTTCTTTTCTTCCTTTTTCTTCTTCATCATCTTCTTCTTCTACTACTTCTTTTTATTGTTCATCTTCCTCTTCTTCTTCTTCTTCTTCTTGTTTTTCTTCTTCTTCTCCTTCTTCTTCTGCTTCTCTTTGAATTCTTCTTTTTCTTCTTCCTTTTCTTCTTTTTCTTCTTCTTCTTCTTTTTGCCTTTCTTCTTCATCTTCCTCTTCTTATTCTTCTACCTTTTCTTCTTCTTATTCTTATTCTTCATTATCATCTTGTTCTTCTTCTTCTTCTTTTACGTCTTCTTCTTCTTCGTCGTCATCTTCTTCTTCTTCTTCTTCACCTTTTGCTTCTACTTATTCTTCTTCTTCTTCTTTTAGTTCTTCTTTTACATCTTCTTCTTCTTCTACTACTACTACTTCTTCTTCTTCTTCTAATTTTTGTTCTTCTTCTTCATCTTCTTCTTCTTCTTCTCTTTCCTTTTGTTCTCCAACTTATTCATCTTCATCATCTTTTTTATCTCGTCTTCCTCTTCTTCTTATTTTTCCTCTTCTATTTTCTTCTTCATTATCTTCTTCTTCTTCTTTTACATCATTTTCTTCTTTTTCTACTTCTTCTTATTCTTCTTCTTATTTTTCTTCTTCTTCTTCTTCTTCATCTTCTTCTTTTACTTCTTCTTCTTTATCTTCATCTTCTTCTTCTTTTTATTCTTTGTCTCCCTCTTCTTCTTCTTGTTCTTTTCCTTCTTCATGTTCTTCTTCTTCTTCTTCATCTTTTTAAACTTTTTCTTTTTCATCTTCTTCTTCTTTTCTTCTTCATTTTCTTTATCATCTTCTTTTTCTTCTTCCCCTTCTTCTTCTTCTTCTTCATCATCTTCTTCTTCTTCTTCTACTTCTTCTACATCTTATTCTTCATCTTCTTCTTCTTCATCATCTTCTTCGGCTTCTCCTCCCCGTTCTTCCCCTTTTTCTTCTTCAAATTCTTCTTCTCCTTCTTCTTATTCTTCTTTTTCTTCTTCTTCCTCTTGTACTTCTCCCACTTCTCCTTCTTCTTCTTCTTCTCTTCTTCTTCTCCCACTTCTCCTTCTTCTTCCTCATCATCATCATCATCATCATCTTCTTCTTCTTCTAATTCTTCATCTCGTTCTTCTTAATCTTCATCTTCTACTTCTTTCTCCTCTTCATCTTCTTTTTTTTCCTCTTCATCTTCTTCTAATTTTTCTTCAACCTGTTTTGCACCTTTTCCTTGTTCTTCTTCTTCTTCTTCTTTGCATTCTCGATTTCTCCATCTCATTCTTCTTCATCATTTTTTTTTCTGTTCTTCTTCTTATTATTCTTCCTCTTCTTTTTCTTATTCATCTTCTTCTCCTTCTTCTTTTACTACTTCTTTTTCTTCTTCTTCAACTTATTCTTCTCCTTCTTGTTCATATTTTTCTTCTTCTTTTTCTTCTTCTTCTTCTTTTACTTCTTCTTCTTCTTCTTCTTTATCTTTTTCTTCTTCTTCTTATTCTTTTTCTTCTTCTTCTTATCAATCTTTTCTTTCTTCTTGTTCTTCTTCTTTTTCTTCTTCTTTTTCTTTCTCTTCTCCTTCATATTTTTCTTTTCTTCCTCATCATTATCTTCTTAATCTTTTTCTTCTTCTTCTTCTTCAACTACTTCTTCTTCTACTTCTTCTACTACTTCTTTATCATCATCTTCTTGTTCTAATTCCTCTTCTTCTTCTTCTTCATCTTCTTCTTCATCATCATCAACATCTTCATCATCATCATCTTCTTCTTCTTCCTCTTCTTCTTTTTCTTCTTCTTTTTCTTCTTCTTCTTCTTCTTCTTCTTTTACTTATTCTCGTTCTTCTGCATCTTATTCTTCATCAACATCATCATCTACTTCTTCTTCTTCTCCTCCTCCTCCTTCTCCTCCTTCTTCTTCTTCTTATTCTTCTTCTTCTTCTTCTTCTTCTTCTTCTTCTTCTTCTTCTTATTCTTCTTATTTTTCTTCTTCCTCTTGTTCTTCTCCTCGTTCTCCATCTTATTCTTCTTCATAATTTTTTCTTTCCCTTCTTATTCTTACTCTTCCTCTTCTTTGTCTTACTCATCTTCTTCTTCTTCCTCCATCTTCTACTTCTTTTTCTTCTTCTTTTAATTCTTATTCTTCTACTTCTTCTTCATTTACTTCTTCTTCTTCTTTATCTTTTTATTCTTCTTCTTTTTATTTTTTTCTTCTTCTTCTTCTTCTTTGTTCCTTCTTCTTGTTCTTGTTCTTCTTCTTCTTCTTTAAATTTTTGTTCTTCTTCTTCTTCTTCTTCCTCTTCATTTTCTTCTCCTTTACCTTCTTCTTCTTCTTCACCATTTGCTTCTTGTTCTTCTTCTTCTTCTTTTTCTTGTCCTTCTTTTTCTTATCCACCTCCTCCAACTTCTTCTCCTTGTTATTCTTCTTCTTCATCTTCTTCTTCTTTTCTTCTTCTTCTTGTTCTTCTTCTTCTCCTTCGACTTCTTCTTCTTCCTCTTCTTCTTCTTCTTTGTCTTTTTCTTCTTCTTCTTCTTCTTCTTCTCCTTCTCCTTCTCCTTCCCCTTCTTGTTCTCCACCATCATCCTCATTATCATGATCTTCTTCTTCTTCTTCTTTTATATTTTCTTCTTCTTCTTCTCTTTCTGCTTCTTCTTCTTCTTCTACTTCTTGTTACACCCTTGTGTTTGATGAGTCAAGCATAAATGTGTATATTTTATTTGGGCTTGATTTTAAGTAAAATTGTTAATAATTAATTAAATCAAGCCATGTATTTTAGATGTCTAAAATAATGGTCTCTAAGGGCCTTGAGGTCATGGCATACTTCAAGGAAATTTGAGACATGCACAAGATTTTTTATAATTGAATTTCTTTTTATTTCTCTTGAATTTGATATGTCCAAACTTTGAGATTATGAGGCACACTAGTAGTATTAACATTTAAAAATATTTTAAATTTATTTAATACTGAATTTTTA
>JAIUJO010001405.1:57500-60000 GCA_023846275.1 Vanilla planifolia
CTTCTTGTTCTACTTCTTCATCTGCTTCTTCTTCCTCTTCTTTTTCTTCTTTGTCTTCTTCTTTTTTTGCTTCTTCTTCTTCCTCTCTCTCTTCCTCATCTTCTTCTTCTTCTTATTCTTCTTCTTCTTATTCTTCATCTTCTTTTCTTGTTGTTGTTTTACTTCTTCTTCTTCTTCATCATCTTCTTCTTCTTATTATTCTTATTCTTTTTCTTCTTTTTCATCTTCTTGTTGTTTTTCTTCTTCTTGTTCTTATTCTGCCTCTTCTTCTTCTTCTTCGTCTTCTTCTTCTTCTTCTTCTTAATCTTCTTTTTCTACTACTACTACTACTTTTTCTTCTTATTCTTCTTGTTTTTCTTCTTCATCTGATTTTATTCTTCTTCTTCTTCTTCTACTTGTTTTTCTTCTTTTGCTTCTTCTTCTTCTTCTTCATCATCATCATCTTCTTCTTCTTCTTCTTCTTCTTCTTCTTCGACTTCTTATTATTATTATTATTATTATTATTCTCTTTCTTCTTCTTCTCCTCCTTCGCCTCCTTTTTCTTCCAGTTCCTCTTCTTCTTCTTCTTCTTCTTCTCTTTCTTCTTCTTTTTCCTTCTCCTTCTTTTTCTTCTTTTTCTTCTTCTTCTCCTCTTATTCATCTTCCTCATCTTCTTCTCCTTCTTCTTCTTCTTTTCCTTCCTCTTCTTTTACTTCTTCTCCTTCTTCTGCTTCTTCTTCTACCTGTTCTTCTTCTTTTTTACTTCTTTCTCTTCTTCTTTTTCCTCTTCTTCTTGTTCCTCTCTTTGTTCTTCTTCTTCTTTTAGTAATTCTTCTTCTTCTTCTTCTTATTCTTTTTCTTCGTCTTCTTCTCCTTCTTCTTCTTCTTTTACTTCTTCTTCTTCATCTTCTTCTTCTTCTTACTCTTATTCTTCTTCTTCCTATTCTTTTCCTTCATCTTCTTCTTCTTCTTCTTCTTTCTTCTTCTTCTTCTTCTTATTCTTTTTCTTCTTCTTATTCTTCTTCTTCTTAATCTGCTTCTTCTTCTTCTTTCTACTCCTCTTCTTCTTCTTCTTCATCATCATCTTCTTCTTTTACTTCTTCTTCTTCATCTGTGTCTTCTTCTTCTTCTTCTTCTTCCACTTCTTGTTCTTCTACTAATTTTTGTTGTTATGCTTCTTCTCCTTCTTCTTCGTCTTTTTCTTTTTCTTCTTCTTCTTCTTGAACTTCTTCTTCTTCTTAGTCCTTCGCATCTTCATCTTCTTCTTCATCTTCATCTTCTTTTGGTTCTTCTATTTTTCATTCTTTTTCTTCTTCTTCTTCTCTTCCTTTTCCTTCTTATTCATCTTTTTCTTATCCTACTTCTTCTACATCTTCTTCTTCTTCTTCTTCTTCTTAATCTTCTTCTTATTCCTCCTCTTTTTCTTCATCTTCCTCTTTATCTTCTTCAACTGTTTCTTCATCATATTCATCTTCTTTTTCTTCTTCTACTGCTACTTCTACTTCTTTTTCTGGTTCTTTTTCTTCTTCATCTTCTTCTTCTCCTTCTCCTTCTTGTCGTTCTTATTCAACATCGTCATTGTAATCTTCTCCTTCTTCTTCTTCTTCTTCTTCTTTTACTTCTCCTTCTTCTACATCTTATTCTTCATCATCATCATAATCTGCTTCTTCTTCTTCTTCTTCTCCTCCTCCTCCTTCTCCTCCTTCTTCTTCTTATTCTTCTTCTTATTCTTCTTCTTCTTCTTATTCTTCTTATTTTTCTTCTTCTACTTCTTCTTCTTCTTCTTCTCTTCTTCTTTTACTACTTTTTTCATCATCTTCTTTTATTTCTTCTTCTTCTTCTTCTTCCTTTTCTTATTTATTTTCTTCTTCCCCTCCTTCTTTTCCTTCTACATCTTCTTCTTCTACTACTTTTTTTCCTTTTCATCTACTTCTTATTATAGTTCTGCTTCTTCTTCTTCTTGTTCTTCTTTCTCTCCTTCTTCTCTTTCTCATTCTTCTTCATCATCATCATCTTCTTCTTCTTCTTCCACTTCTTTTTATTCTTTGGCTTCTTCTTTCTCTTTTTCTTCTACTACTTCTTCCTCTTCTTCTTCTTCTGCTTTTTCTTCTTCTTCTACTTCTTCTTCTTCTTCTTTTTCTTCTTCTACCTCCTCCTCTTCTTCTTATTATTATCATTATTCTTCTTCATCTTCTTCTTCTTCTTCCCCTCCTCCCTTTTCTTCCAGTTCCTCTTCTTCTTCTTCTTCTTCTTTTTGATCTTCTTCTTCAACTTGTTATTCGTCTTCTTCTTTCCTTCTTCTTCTTCTTCTTCATCTTCCTCTTCCTCTTCTTCTTCTTCTTCTTCTTCTTCT
This sequence comes from Vanilla planifolia, assembly GCA_023846275.1. Taxonomy (NCBI): domain Eukaryota; kingdom Viridiplantae; phylum Streptophyta; class Magnoliopsida; order Asparagales; family Orchidaceae; genus Vanilla; species Vanilla planifolia. The sequence continues at coordinate 59,833 of JAIUJO010001405.1, forward strand.
TCTTTTCCTTCCTCTTCTTCGTCTTCTTCTTCCCTTTCTTCTTCTGCTTCCTCTTCTACTTCATCTTTTTCTTTTTTTCTTTGTCTTCTTCCAATCTTTCTTCTTCATTTTCCTCTTCTTCTTCTTCTTCTTCTTCTTATTCTTGATCTTCTTCTTCCTCTTCTTTAC
>JAIUJO010001405.1:62500-67500 GCA_023846275.1 Vanilla planifolia
TTCATCACCTTCTTCTTCTTCTTCTTCTTCTTCTTCTTCTTCCACTTCTATGTCTTCTCCTTTTTTTGCCTTCTTCTACTTCTTCTTCTCCTTCTTCTCCTCCTCGCCCTCCTCAACATATTTATTATTATTATTCTTCTACTATCACTACTACTTCATCTTCTTCATCTTCTTCTTCCTTTTCTTCTTCTTCTCCTTCTTCTTCTTCATCTTCTCCTTCTTCTTCATCATCTTATTCTTCTTCTTCTGCTTCTTCCACATCTTTTTCTTCTTTCTTCTTCATCTTCTTCTTCTTCTTCTTCTTCTTCTTATTCTTCTTCTTCTTCTCTTTCTTCTTCATCTTCTTCTTCTTCTTCTTCCATCATCATCTTCTCTTCTTCTACTTCTTCTTCTTCATCTACTTCTGCTTCTTTTTCATCTTGTACTTCTTCTTAGTCTTATTCTTTTTCTTTTTCTTCTTTTTCTTATTTTCCTTCTTCATGTTCTTCTTCTTCTTCTTCTTCTTCTACTCCTTCTACTTCTTCTTCTTCTACTTCTTCTTCATCATTTATTTTCTTCTACTTCTTGTTCTACTACTTCTTCTTCTTCTTCTTCTTCTTCTTCTTCTTTCTCTTCTTCTTCTTCTCCTTCTTCTTGTTCCTATTCTTCTTCTTCTTCATCATCATAATCGTCATCATGATCATCTTCTTCTTCTTCTTCTACTTCTTCATTTTCTTCTTCACCACCTTCTTCTTCTTCTCTTTCTTCCTCTTCTTCTTCTTCTTCTTTCTTCTACATCTTATTCTTCAACTTCATTTTCTTCTTGTTCTTCTCCTCCACCTCCTTCTCCTTCTTATTATTATTCTTCCTCTTCTTCTCCTTCTTATTCTTCTTGTTCTTCTTCTTATTCTTACTCCCTTTTTCTTCTTCTTCTTCTTCCACTTCTTCTTCTACTTCCTCTTTTTCTTCTTTTCTTCTTCTTAATCTTCTTCTTCAGCCTCTGCTACTTGTTCTTCTTCTCCTCCTCCTTCTTGTCCTTCTCCTTCTTGATCATCATCATCATCTTCTTCTTCTCTATTTTTCGATCATCTTCTTCTTCTCCTTCTTCTTCTTCTACTACTACTTCTTCTTCATCCTTCTCCTCTTCTTCTTCTTCTTCTTCCACTTTCTCTTCTTCTTCATCTTCTTTCTCTTCTTCTTCTTCCCCTTCTTCATGCTCCTCTTCTTGAACATCTTTTTCTTCTTCTTCTTCTTCTTCTTCATGTTCTTCTTCTTCTTCATGTTCTTCTCCTTCATCATCATCATCATCATGTTTCTTCTTCTTCTACTACTATATTTTGTTCTTCTTGTTCTTCTTCTTATTGCACCTCTTACTCTTCTTCTTCTTCTTCTCCTCCTACTTCTTCTTCTACTACTACTACTATTACTACTGCTACTACAACTACTATATTACTACTTCTTCTTCATCATCCCATTCTTCTTTTTCTTATTCTACTTCTTCTTAATCATCTTCTTCTTCTTCTTCTTCGACTTCTTCATTCATTACCTACTTCTTCTTCTTCTTCTTCTTCCACTTCTTCTACGTATTCTTTTTTGCCTTCTTCTTCTTCTTCTTCTTCTGCTCCTCCTCCTCTATCCTCCTGCTCTTCTACTTCTTCTTCTTCTTCCTCCCCTTCTTCTCCTTCTACTGATCCTACTTCTTCTACTTCTTCTTCTACTACTACTTCTTCCTCTTCTTCTTCTTCTTCTTTTTCTTCTTCTTCTTCTTGTTCTTCTTCTTCTTCGCTTCCTCTTCCTCTTCTTCTTCTTCCCCTTTCTTCTTCACCTTCTTCACCTTCTTCTTCTTCTTCTTCTTCTTCGTCTTCTTCTTCTTCTTCTTCTCCTCTTCTTTTACTTCTTCTTCATCCCCTTCTTCCACTTCTTCTTCTTCTTCATATACTGTTTCTTCTTCTTGTTATTATTTTCCTTCTTCTGGTTCTTCTTCTTCTTCTTTTGCTTCTTCTTCTTCTTCTTCTTGCTATTCTACTTCTTCTTCTTCTTCTTGTTCCTCTTCCTATTCTTCTTCATCTCCATATTCTCCTTCTTGATCTTCTTCATCATCATCATCATCTTCTTCTTCTTCTGTGTCTACTTTTTCTTCTTGAACTTCTTCTTCTTCTTCTTCTTCTTCTTCTTCTGCTTCTTCTTCTTTCATATCTTATTCTTCAACTTTTTTTTCTTCTTCTTCTTATTTTTCTTCTTCTTCTTCATCTCCTTCTTCTCCCCTCCTCCTCCTTGTTCTTCTCCTTCATCATGATCATCATCTTCTTCTTCTTCTTTGTATATTCTTCTTCTTATTCTTCTTCTTCTTGTTCTTCTTCCTCTTCTTCATCTTCTTCTTCTCCTAGTTCTTCTTCTACTTCTTCCTCCTCTTCATTTTCCTCTTCTTATTCTACTACTACTACTTCTTCTTCCTGTTCTTGTTCTTCTTCTTCTCCTTCTTTTCTTCTTCCTCTTCTTCTATTTCTTCCTCTTTTTTGCCTTCTTCTTCTTCTTCTACTTCTTCTTCTCCTCCTCCTCCTCCTCCTCTTCCTCCTTTTTCTTCCTATTCTTCTTCTTCTTCTTCTTCTTCTTCCTCTTTCTCTTCTATTTCTTCTACTGATTCTTCTTCTACTTCTTCTTTTCTTCCTTCCTCTTTTCCTTCATCACGTTCACCTTCTTCTTTTTCTCCTCCTTCTTCTTCTTCTTGTTCTTTTCTTTTTGTTCTTTATCTTCTTCTTCCTTGTCTTCTCCTTCTTCTTCTTCTCTTTTCCCTTCATCTTCTTCTTCTTCTTCTTCTTCATCTTCTTTCACTTCTTCTTCTTCTAATTCATCTTCTTCTCCTTCTTCTACATCTTATTCTTTTTCTTCTTGTTCTTCTTCTTATTTTCCTTCTTCTTCCTTCTTCTTCTTCTTCTACTTCTTCTTCTTCTTATTCTACTTCTTGTTCTTCTTCTTCTTCTTCTTCTTCTTTCTTCTTCTTATTCTTCGTCTTCTTCCTCTTCTTCTTCTTCCTCTTTCTTTTTCTTCTTTTTCTTCCTCAACAATCATCATCTTCTTTTTCTTCTTCTTCTACTTCTTCTTCTTCTTCTTCTATCACTTATTCTTCTCCTTCTTCTTCTACTACTACTTCTTCTTCTACTTAATCCTCTCCTCCTCGTCCTCCTCCATTTTTCTCCTTATTCCTTCTTCTTCTTCTTCATTTTCTTCTTCTTCTTCTTTCTCCTTCTCCTTCTTCCTCTTCTACTTCTCCCACTTCTTCTTTCTCCTCTTCTTGATCGTTCATCATCATCATCTTCTTCTTCTTACTCTTTTTTCTTGTTCTTCTTCTCCTTCTTGTTCTACTCCTTCATCATCATCATATTGTTTTATTCTTCTTCTTCTAGTTCTTCTTATTTTTTTTTTCTTCTTCTTCCTTGTTATTCTTGTCCTTATCATTCTTCTTCTCCTTCTTCTTGTTACACCCCTTCATCATCTTCATCATCATCATCTTCTTCTTCTTCTCATTCTTCTTCTTGCTCTTCTTCTTTTTCTTCTTCTTCATCTTCTTCTTCTTCTTCTTCTTCTTCTCTTTCTTCTTCTTCTTCTCCTCTGCCTCCTTCTTTTTTCTACCAGTTCCTCTTCTTCTTCTTCTCCTTCTTCCTCTTCTTCTTCTACTTCTTATTCTTCTTCTTCTTCTTCTTCAATTCCTTCTCCTTGTTCTTCTTCTTCTTTTCTTCTTCTTCTTCTCTTTTCCTTCCTCTCCTTCTTCTTCTCCTTCATTTTCTACTTCTTCCTTCTATTTCATCATCTTCTTCTTCTTTGTCTTCTTCTTTTTCCTTTTTTTCTTCTTCCTCCCTTACTTTTTCTTCTTCTTCTTATTATTATTATTCTTCTTCTTATTCTTATTCTTCATCATCTTCTTCTTCTTCTTCTTTTACTTCTTCTTCTTCTTCTTCATCATCAGCTTCTTCATCTTCCTATTCTTTTTCTTTTTCTTCTTCTTCATATTCTTCTTCTTGTTTTCCTTCTTCTTGTTTTTGTTCTTCTTCTTCTTAATCTTCTTCTTCTTCTTCTTCCTCTTCTTCTTGTTCTACTTTTTCTTCTTCTTCTTCTTCACCTTTTGCCTATTCTTATTCTTCATCATCATCTTCTTCTTCTTCTTCATTTTCTTCTTCTTCTTCTTCTTCTACTTCCACTTCATCATCTTTCTCTGCTACTTTTTGCTCTTCTTCTTCTTCTTTCTCCTTCCTCTTCTCCTTTGCCTCATTCTCCATCTTATTCTTCTTCATCATCTTTTTCTTTCTCTTCTTGTTTGTTCTCATTCTTCCTCTTCTTTTTCCTCTTTGTCTTCTTCATCTTCTTCTTCTTCTACTTTTGCTTTTTTTTCTTCTACTTCTTCTTCTTATTGTTGTTTTTCTTAGTCTTCTTCTTCTTTGATGTCTTCTTCTTCTTCTTATTTATCTTCTTCTTTTTTCAACTTCTTTTTATTCTTTTTCTTCTTCTTCTTCACCTCCTTTTCCTTCTTCTGGTTCTTCATCTTCTATGTTCTATTGTTGTTTTTTGTTGTTGTTGTTGTTCTTCTTCTTCTTCTTCTTCTCTTCGACTACTACTACTACTTTTTTCTTCTTTTTCTTTAACTTTTTCTTCTTCTTCTTCTTCTCCTTCTTCTCGTTCTTATTCTTCATCATCATCATCATCATCTTCTTCTTCTTCTTCAACTTCGTCTTCCTCTTCTTCTTGCCCTTCTTTTTCTACTTCAGCTTCTTCTTCTTCTTCTTCTTCTTCTTTGTCTTTTTCTTCTTCTTCTTCTTCTTCTTCTTCTTCCTCTTCCTCCTCTTCTCCTTCTTCTTCTTCATCTACTTCTTATTTTTCTTCTTTTTCTTCTTCTTCTTCTACTCCTCCTTTTTCTTCCAGTTCCTCTTCTTCATCTTCTTCATCCTCTTCTTCTTCCTCTTCTTCTTCTACTTCTTATTCTTCTTCTCCTTCTTTTTTTTCCTTCTTCTTCATCATCATCATCTTCT
>JAIUJO010001405.1:72500-82500 GCA_023846275.1 Vanilla planifolia
TTCTTCTTCTTCTTCTTCTTCTTCTTCTTCTTCTTCTCCTTCTCCTTCTCCTTCTTCTTCTTCTTCTTCTTCTTCTCCTTCTTCTTCTTTCCTCTTCTTCTTCTTCTTCCTCTTCTTCTTCTTCTTCTTCTTCTTCTTCTTCTTCTTCTTCTTCGTCTCCTTCTCCTTCTCCTTCTTCTTAATATCTTCTTCTTCTTCTTCTTCTTCTTCTTCTTCTTCATCTTCTTCTTCTTCTTCTCCTTCTTCTTCTTCTTCTTCTTCTTATAACTTCTTCTACATCTTATTTTTTTAACTTCTCCTTCTTATTTTTCCTTTTCTACTTCTTCTTCTACTACTACTACCTCTTTTTCTTCTTCTTCCTCTTCTTCTTCTTCTTCCACTTCTTCTTCTTCTTCCACTTCTTCTTCTCTTCTTCTTCTTCTTCTCCTTCATCATCATCATCATCTTCTTGATTTTCTACTTCTATATTTTATTCTTTTTCTTTTTCTTCTTATTGTTCCTCTTCCTCTTCATCTGTTTCTCCTCCTTTTACATCTTCTTCTTCCTCTTCTTCTTCTTCTTCTTCTTTTACTACTACTATGACTACTACTACTACTACTTCTTCTTCTTCGTCCCCCTTCTTCTTCTTCTTCTTCTACTTCTTCTACTTCTTCTTCTACTTCTTCTTAATCATCTTTCTCTTCTTCTTCTTCTTCTTCTTCTTCTTTTTTCTTCCACTTTTTCTATGTCTCTTCTATTTTGCCTTCTTCTTTCTTCTATGTCTTCTTCTTTTTTGCCTTCTTCTTCTTCTTCTTCTTCTTCTTCTCCTCCTTCCTCCCATGTCTTCTTTTTCTTCCTGTCTTTCTAGTTCTTCTTCCTCCTCCTCTTCTTCTTCTTCTTCTTCTACATCTTCTTTATCTTTTTCTTCCTTATCTTCTTCTTCTTCTTCTTCTCTTCTTCAACTTCTTCTTCATCTCCTTCTTCTCCTTCTTGTCCTTCTCCATCATCATTATCTTCTTCTTCTTCTTCTACTTCTTCTTCTTCCTCTTCATCTTCTTCTTCATCTCCTTCTTCTCCTTCTTGTCCTTCTTCATCATCGTCATCTTCTTCTTCTTCTTCTCTTCTTGTCCTTCTTCATCATCTTGTTCTTCTTCTTCTTCTTCTACCTTTTTTCTTCTTCTTCTTGCTATTCTACTTCTTCTTCTTCTTCTTCTTCATCTTCTTCTTCCTCTTCCTATTCTTCTTCATCTCCATCTTCTTCTTCTTGTTCTTCTTCATCATCATCTTCTTCTTCTTCTTTTTCATCTTCATCTTCTTCTTCTGCTTCTTCTTCTCTACATCATATTCTTCAACTTCATTTTTCTTCTTCTTCTTCTTCTTCTTCTTCTCTTCCTCTTCTTCATTATTACCTACTTCTTCTTCTTCTTCTTCTTCTTCTTCTTCTTCTCCTTCATCATCTTCTTAATCTTCTTCTTTTTCTTCTTCCTCCTCCTCTTCTCCTTCTTCTTCCTCTTCCATCATCTTCTTAATCTTCTTTTTGCCTTCTTCTTCTTCTTCTTCTTCTTCTTCTCTTCCTCCTGCTCCTCCTCCTCCTTCTTTTTCATCCTTTTTCTTATACATCTTCTTCTTCTTCCTATTCTTCTTCTTCTACTGAATCTACTTCTTCTACTACTTCTTCCTCCCCTTCTTCTTCTTCTTCTTCTTCTTCTATAAATGTCTTCTTCATCTATTTGTTCCACATCTTCTTCTTTCTTCTTCTTCTCTTTCTTCTTCTTCATCATCATCTCTTTCCACTTCTACTTCTTCTTCATATTCTACTTCTTTCTTCTTCATCATCATCTTATTTTCCTTCTTCTCCTTCTTCTTCTTCTTCTTCTTCTTCCTCTTCCTCTTCTTCTTCTTCTTCTTCTTCCTCTTCCTCTTCTTCTTTGCCACAGTCTTCTCCTTCTTGTTCTTCTTCATCATCATCGTCATCATCAACTTCTTCTTCTTCTTCTTCTTCTACCTCTTCTTGTTCCTCTTCATCTTCTTCTTCTTCTTCTTCTTCATCTTCTTCTTCTTCTATTTCTTCTTCTTCTACATCTTATTCTTCAACTTTGTTTTCTTCTTCTTCATCTTCTCCTCCTCCTCCTTGTTCTCCTCCTCCTCCTCCTTCTTGTTCTTCTCCTTCATCACGATAATAATCTTCTTCCTCTTCTTCGTCTTCTTCTTCTTGTACTTTTTCTTCTTCTTCCTTATTCATCTTCTTCTTCTTATTCTACTAATACTACTACTTCTTCTTCCCCTTCTTCTTCTTCTTGTTGGTCTTCTTCTTCATCATCATCATCATCTTCTTCATCAACACCTTCTTCTTCTTCTTCTTATTCTTCTTCATTGTTCTTCTTCTTTTTCTTCTTCCTCTTCTTCATGTCTACCTATTTTTTCTGTCTTCTTCTTCTTCTTCTTCTTCTTCTTCTTCTTCTCCTCCTCCTCCTACTCCTTTTTCTTGTCATTCTTCTTCTTCTTCTTCTTCCTCTTCTACTACTTTTACTGATTCTTCTTCTTCTATTTCTTCTTCTTCTTCCTCTTTTTCTTCATCTTCATCTTCTTCTTCTTTTTCTCCACCTCCTTCTTCTTCTTCTTCTTCTTCTTCATTATCTTCTTCTTCTCTTGTCTTCTCCTTTTTCTTCTTCTTCTTCTTCTCTTTTTTCTTCATTTCTTCTTCTTCTTCTTCTTCTTCTTCTTCTTCTTCTTCTTCTTCTTCTTTTACCTCTTCTTCTTCTCCTTCTTCTTCTTCTACTTCTTATTCTTTTTCTTCTTTTTGTTCTTTTTTTCCTTCTTCTTCTTCTTCTTCTTTTCTTTCTACTTCTTTCTTCTTCTTCTTCTAATACTTCTACTTCTTCTTCTTCTTCTTTTCTTCTTCTTCTTCTTCTTCTTCATCCTTTTCGACATCTTCTCCTTCTTCTCCTTCTTATTCTTCTTCATCATCATATACTTCTTCTTCTTCATCATCATCTTCTTCCACCTCTTCTTTTTCTTCTTCATGTTCTTCTTCTTCTTTTTCTTCTTCTTCTTATTCTTCTACTTCTACATCTTCTACATCTTTTTCCTCAACTTCTTCTTCTTCTTCTTCTTCTTCTTCTCCTACATCTTCTTCTCCCCCTCCTCCATCTCCCTTCTTCTTATTCTTCTTCTTATTCTTCTTGTCCTCCTCAATCCTCCTTTCATATTCTTCTTCTTATTATTATTATTCTTATTCTTCTTATTTTTCTTCTTCTTCTTTTTCTTCTTCCTATCTCTTCTTCTTCTTCCACTTCTTCTTTCTCTTCCTCTCATAATCACCTTCTTCTTATTCTTCTCCTATTTCTTCTTCTTCTCCTTCTTCTTCTTCTTCTTCTCCTCCTCCTCCATCTTGTTCTTCTCCTTCATCATCATCATCATCATCATCTTCTTCTTCTTCTTTCTTCTTTTTCTTCTCCTTCTTCTTTATTTTTTTGTTCTTTTTCTTCTTCCCCTTCTTCTTCTTCTTCTTCTCCTTCTCCTTTTCTTCTTCCTCTTCTACTACTTTTATTCCTTCTTCTTCTTCTTCTTCTTCTCCTTCTTCTTCTTCGTCTTCTTTTTTTTCTTCTTATATTTCCTCTTCTTCTTTTATTTGTGCTTCTTCTTCTTCTCCATCATCGTCTTCTTCTTCTTCCTCTTCTTTTTCTTCTTCTTCTTCTTCTTGTCCTCCTTTTTCTTCCCATACTTCTTCTTCTTCTTCTTCTTCTTCTTCTTCTTCTTCTTCAACTTCTTCTTCTTCTTCTTCTTCTTCTTCTTCATCTTCTTCTTCTCTTCTTTCTCTTCTTCTTCTTCTTCTTCTTCATTTTCTTCTTCTTCTTCTTCTTCTTCTTCTACTTCTTCTTCTTGTTCTCCTTCCACTTCTTGTTCTTCTACTTCTTTCTTCTTCTTCCTCTGACTGTTTTTCTTCTTCTTATTCTTCTTCTTCTTCCTCTTCTTCCTCTTCCTCTTCTTCTTCTTCTTCTTCGTCTTACACCACTTCTTCTACTTCTTCAACTTCTTCAACTTCTTCTTCTTTCTATTCTTCTTCTTCTTCTTCTTCTTTTCCTTTTTGTTCTTTTTCTTCTTGTTCTCCTTCTTTTTCTTCTTCTTCTTCTTCTTCTTCTTCTTCGTCTTCCTCTTCTTCTTCTTCTTCTTCCTCTTCTTCTTCTTCTTCATCATCTTCTTAATCTTCTTCTTGTTCTTCTTCCTCCTCCTCTTCTCCTTCTTCCTCTCCATCTTCTTCTCCTTTTTCTTCTTCTTCTTCTTCTTCTTCTTCTTCTTTCTTCTTCTTCTTCTTCTTCTTCTTCCTCTTCTTCATGATGTTCCCCTTCTTCTTCTTCTTCTTCTTCTCCTCCTCCTCCTCTTCCTCTACCTCCTCCTTTTTCTTCCTGTTCTTCTTCTTCTTCTTCTTCCTGCTCCTCTTCTTCTTCTTATTCTGCTTCTTCTTGTTCTTATTCTGCTTCTTCTTCTTCATCTTGTTAATCTTCTTCAACATCTTCTTCTTCTTCTTCCTCCTCTTCAACTTCTTCTTCTATTTCCACTTCTTCTTCTTCTTCTTCTTCCTCCTCCTCCTCCTCTTCTTCCTCTTCTTCTTCTTTTTCTACTTCTTCTTCTTCTTCTTCTTCAACTTCTTCTCCTTTTTCTTCTTCTACTTCTTCTTCTTCTTCATTTTCTTCTTCTCCTTATTCTACTTCTTATCTTTCTTCATTATCTTGTTCTTCTTCATCATCATCTTCTTCTTCTTCTACTTCTTCTTTTTCATCTTCTACTTCTTTTTCTTCTTCTTCTTCTTTTCTTCCTCCTCCTCCCTCTCCTTTTTCTTCCCGTTCTACTTCTACATCATCCTCTACTTCTTCTTCTTATTATTATTATTCTTTATCTAGTTCTTCCTCTACTTCTTCTTCTTCATCTTCTTCTTCTTCTTCGTCTTGTTCTTCTTCTTCTTCTTCGTCTTCTACATCTTATTCTTCTTCTTCTTCTTCTTCTTCTACTACTTCTTCTTTTTCTCATTCTCCTCCTCCTTCTTCTTCTTCTTCTTCTTCCTCTTCTTCTACTTCTTCTTCTTCTTCTTTTTCATCATCTTCTTCTTCTCTCACTACTTCTTCTTCTCCTCTTTCCACTTCATCATCATCTTCTTCTTCTTTTTCTTATTCTTCTTCCTATTCTTCTTCTTCTTATTCTTCTTCTTCTTTTTTTAGTTCTTCTTCTTCTTCTTATTCACATTCTTCTTCTTCTTCTTCTTCTTCTTCTTCTTCTTCTTCACCTTCTTTTTGCTCTTCTTCTTCTTCTTCTTCTTCTTCTTCTTCTTTTTCCTCATCTTCCTCTTCTACTTTTTCTTGTTCTTCTTGTTCTCCTTAATTTGCTTTTTCTCCTCCATTATCAACTTTTTCTTCTACTTCTTCTTCTTCTTCTTCTTCCTCATCTTTTTGTTCTTCCACTTCTTCTTCTTATACTTCTTTTACTTCTTGTTCTTCTTCATCTCCTACTTCTTCTTCTTCTTGTTCTTCTACTTCTTCTTCTTCTTCTTCTTCTTGTTCTTCTTCTTTTCCTTCTATTCTTCTTCTTCAACTTCTCCTTCTTCATCTTCATCTTCTTCGTCTTCTTTTTGTTCTGCGACTTCTTCTACTTCTACTACTACAACTTCAACTACTTGTACTTCTTCTACAACTTATTCTACATCATCATCATCATCTTCTTCTTCTTCTTCTCCTTCTTCTTCTCCTTCTTCTCCTCCTCTTCCTCCTTCTCTTCCATCTTCTTCATCTTCTTGTTCTTCTTCTTCTTCTATATTTTCTTCTTCTTCTTCTTCTTCTTCTTCTCTTCTTCTTCTTCTTCTTCTTCTTCTTCTTCTTCTCCTTCTTCTTCTTCTTCTGCTTCTCCTTCTTCTTCTTGTTCTTGTCTTCTTCTTCTTCTTCTTCTTCCTCCTCCTCCTCTTCTATGTCTTCTTCTTTTTCAACTTCATCTTCTTCTTCTACTTGTTATTCTTCCTCTTCTTCTATGTCTTCTTCTTTTTTGCCTTCTTCTTCATCATCTTCTTCTTCTTCTTCTTGACATTCTTCTTCTTCTTCTTCGTCTTCTTCTTCTTCTTCTTGTTTTTATTCTTCATCACCTTCTTCTTCTTCTTATTCTTCTTCTTCCTCTTCTTCTTCTTCTTCTTCTTCTTCTTCTTTTTCTTCTTCTTCTTCTTCCTCTTGTTCTTCTTCTTCTTCTTTTTCTTCTTCGTATTCTTCTTCTTCCTCATCTTATTCTTGTTTCTTCTTCATCTTCCTCTTCTTCTTCTACTAGTTCTTCTTTTACTTCTTATTCTTCTTCTTCATCTTCTTTTTCGTCTCCTTCTTCTTCTTCTTCCTACTCTTTTTCTTCATCTTCTTCTTGTTCCTCTTCGTCTTTTTTCCTTCATCTTCATCATCTTCTTCTTCTTCTCCTTCTTCTTCATCTTCTTCTTCTTCTTCTTTTTCTTCTACTTCTTCATCTTCTACATCTTTTTCTTCATCATCATCATCATCATCTTCTTCTTTTTTTTCTTCTAATTTTTGTTCTTTTTCTACTTCTTGTTCTTCCACTTCTTCTTCTTCTTCTTCTTATTCTTCTTCTTCTTCTTCCTCTACTTCTTCTTCTTCTTTTCCTTCGTATTCTTCTTCTTCTTCTTCTTCTACTTCTTCTTCCTCTTCGTCTTCCACTTCTTTTTCTTCTTCATCTTCTTCATCTTCTTCTTCCTCTCCTTCTCCGTCTACTTCTACTCTTTCTTTTTCTTCTTCTTCTTCTTCTACTTCTTCTTCAGCATCTTATTATTCATCAACATCATCATCATTTTCTTCTTCTCCTTCTACTTTTTGTTCTCTTTCTACTACTTGTTCTTCCTCTTCAATTCATCTTCTTCTTCTTCTTATTCTTCTACTTCTCCTTCTTCTTCTTCACCTTCATATTCTTCTTCTTCTTCTCCTTCTTCTTCTTCTTCTTCCTCCCGTTCTTCTTCTACTTCTTTTTCTTCTTCCTCTTCTTTTTGCAATCATCTTCTTCTTCTTCTTCTTCTTAAACTTCTTCTTCTTCTTCAACCACTTCTTATTCTTCTTCTTCTTCTACTTCTTATTCTTCTTCATCTTCTCCTTCTACTTCTTGTTCTTGTTCTTCTTCTTCTTCTTCTTCTTCTTCTTCTTCTTCTCCTCCTTTTATTCTTCTTCATCATCTTCTTCTTCATCATCTTCATCTTCTACTACTTCTTCTTCTGCTTCTTTTTTTTCTTTGCCTTCTTCTTCTTCTACTACTACAACAATAACTACTTTTACTTCTTCTATGTCTTCTTCTTTTTTGCCTTCTTCTTCTTCTTCTTCTTCTACTTCTTTTTCATGATCATCATGTTCTTCTTCTTCTTCTTCTTCTTCTCCTCCTCCTCCTACTCCTTCTCTTGCTCCTCCTCCTTTTTTTTCTTCCCATTCTTCTTCTTCTTCTTCTTCTTCTTCGTCTTCATCTTCTTGTTCTTCTTCTTATTCTTCATCTTCTTCTTCTTCTTCTTCTTCTTCTTCCTATTCTTCTTCTTCTTCTTCTTCTTATTCTTTTCGTTCTTTTTCTTCTTCTTCTTCTTCTACTACTTCTTGTTCTTCATCATCTTCTTCTTCTTCTTCTAGTTCTTCTTATTCTTCTTCTTCTTCTTCTTCTTCACCTACATATTCTTCTTCGTCTCCTTCTTCTTCTTCTTGATACTCTCGTTCCTCTTCTTCTACTTCTTTTTCTTCTTCCTCTTCTTTTCGTCATCATCTTCTTCTTCTTCTTATTCATCTTCATCTTCATCTTCTTCATCTTCTTCCTCCTCCCGTTCTTCTTCTACTTCTTTCTCTTTTTCCTCTTGTCTTCATCGTCATCTTCTTCTTCTTCTTCTTCTTCTTCTTCTTCTTTTGCTTCTTCTTCTTCTTCTTCTTCTTCTTCTCCTTCTTCTTCTTCTTCTTCTTCTTCTTCTTCCTCTTCTTCTACTTCTTCTTCTTCTTCTTTCTTCATCATCTTCTTCTTTCTTCATCATCTTCTTCTTCTCCCACCACTTCTTCTCTACTTTCTTCTTTTACTTCTTATTGTTCTTCTTCTTCTTCTTCTTCTTCCTACTCTTTTTCTTCATCTTCTTCTTGTTCCTTTTCCTCCTCATTTCCTTCTTCATCATCATCATCTTCTTCTTCTCCATCTTCTTTATCTTCTTCTTCTTCTTCTACTTTTTTTTCTTCTTCTACATTTTTTCTTCATCATCATCATCATCATCATCATCTTCTTCTTCTTCTTCTTCTTCTTCTTCTTCTTCCTCTTGTTGTAATTTTTGTTCTTTTTCTACTTCTTCTTCCTCTTCATCTTCTTCTTCTTCTTCTTCTTCTTCTTCTTCTTCCTCCACTTCTTCTTCTTCATCTTGTTTGCCTTCATATTCTTCTTCTTCTTCTTCTATTTCTTATTCCTCTTCATCTTCCTCTTCTTTTTCTTCTTCATCTTCTTCTTCTTCTTCTTCTTCTCCTTCTTCTTCTTCTTCTTCTTCTTCTTCTTCTTCTTCTTCTTCTTCTACGTCTTATTATTCATCATAATCATTATCATTTTCTTCTTCTTCTTCTAATTTTGGTTCTTCTTCTACTTCTTGTTCTTCCTCTTCTTCTTCTTCTTCTTCTTCTTCTTCTTCTTTTTCTTCCTCTCGTTCTTCTTCTTCTACTTTTTTTTCTTCTTCGTCTTTTTTTCGTCGTCATCTTCTTCTTCTTCTTCTTCTACTTCTCCTTCTTCCTTTTCTTCCTCTTCTTCCTCTTCTTCTTCTTTTACTTCTTCTTTTTCTTCTCCTTTTTTTTTTCATCGTCTTCATCATCACAATCATCATTGTTTTCTTCTTCTTCTTCTTCTTCTTCTTCTTCCTCTCATTCTTCTTCTACTACTTCTTTTTCTTCTTCCTCTTCTTTTCATCGTCATCATCTTCTTCTTCTTCTTCTTCTTTTATTTCTCCTTCTTCTTCTTCTTCCTCTTCTTCTTCTTTTACTTCTTCTTTTTCTTCTCCTTTTTTTCTTCTTCTTCATCTTCATAATCACCATCATCATTGTTTTCTTCTTCTTCTTCTTCCTCCTCCTCCTTGTTCTTCATCTTCCTCTTCTTCTCCCTTTTGTTCTTGTTCTTCATCATAATCATCTTCTTCATCTTCTTTTTCTTCTTCTTCTTCTTTCATTTCACCATCATCATCATCATCATCATCATCTTCTTCTTCTTCTTCCTCTTCTTCATCATTTTCTACTTCTTCCTCTTCTTCTTCTTCTTCTTCTTCTTCTCAATCCTTTTCTTCATCATCTCCTTCTTCTTCATCATCATCATCTTCTTCTTCTTCTTCCTCTTCTTCCTCTTTTTTCTCTTCTATTATATCTTCTTCTTCTTCATCTTCTTCTACTTCTTCATCTTCTTCTTCATCTTCTTCTTCTTCTTCTTATTTTTCTCCTCCATCTTTTTACTCCCATTCTTCACCTTTTTCTTCTCCTTTTTCTTCGTCTTCTTCAACTTCTTCTTCTTTCTCCTCTTCTATTGCTTCTCCATCTTTTTCTTCTCCTTCTTCTTCGACTTATTGTTCTTTCTATTCTTCTTCGTCTTCTCTTTTTTTCATCTTCTTCTAATTCTTTTTCTTTTTCTTCTTCTTCTTCTTCTTCCTCTTGTTCTTCTTTTACATCTTCTTCTTCTTCTTCTTCTTCTTCTCCTTCTTCTTTTTCTTCTTCTTCTTCTTCTTCTTCCTTTTCTTCTTCTTTATCTTGTTATTCTTCTTCTTCTCCTTCTTCTACTTCTACTGCTTCTCCTTCTTCTTCTTCATCTTCTTCTTCTTCTTATTTTTCTTCTTCTTCTTCTTCTTCTTTTTCTCATTCTTAATCTTCTTCCTCTTCTACTTTCACCTCTTCTTCTTCTTCTTCTTCTTCCTCTTCGTCTTTTTCTCCTTTTTCTTCATCATCATCTCCTTCTTCTTCTTCTTCTTCTTCTTCTTTTACTTCTACGTCTTCTTCTTCTTCTTCTTCTT
>JAIUJO010003154.1:0-2500 GCA_023846275.1 Vanilla planifolia
GAGGAAGTAGAAGAAGAAAAGGAAGAAGAAGAAGATTAAGAAGAAGAAGAAGGTGAAGTACAAAAAGAAGAAAAAGAAAAAGAAGAAGGAAAATAAGAAGAAGAAAAAGAAGTAGAAGACGAAGAAGAGGAAAAAGGAGAAGAAGAAGAAAAAAAAAGCAGAAGAAGAAGAAGAAGAAGATGAAGAAGAAGAAAAAGAAGAAGAAGTTATTGTAGTAGTAGTAGTACTAAAAGAAGAAGAAGAAGAAGAAGTAGAATAATAAGAAGAAGAATAAGAAGAATAAGATGAAGAAGAAGAAGAATAAGAAAAAGTAGTAGTAATAGTAGTGGTAGTAGTAGTAGTAGAAGAAGAAGAAGAAGAGGAAGAAGAAGAAGAAGAACAAGAGGAGGAACTAGAAGAAAAAGAAGAAAGGGTAGAGGAACAAGAAGAAGAAGAAGACAAGAATATGAAGAATTAGAAGAAGAAGAAGAAGAAGAAGAAAAAGAAGAAGAATAAGATCAAGAAGAAGAAGAAGAAGAAGAAGAAGAAGTAGTAGTAGTAGAAGAAGAAGATGATGATGATGAGAAGAAGAAGAAGATGAAGATGAAGCTGATGAAGAAGAAGTAGAAGAAGAAGAAGAAGAAGAAGAAGAAAAGAAGAAGAAGTAGAAAAAGAAGTAAACAAAGAAAAAGAAGAAGAAGAAGAAGAAGAGGAAAAAGTAGAAGAAGAAGAAGTAGTAGTTATAGTAGTAGTAGTAGCAGAAGAAGAAGAAGAAGAAGAAGTAGAAGAAGAAAAAGACAAAGAAGAAGAAGAAGAAGAAGAAGAAGAAGGAGAAGAGGAAGAGGAGGAATATGAAGAAGAAGAACAAGATGGAGAATAATTAGAAGAAAAAAAAGGAAGATGAAAAATAGGACGAAGAAGAAGAAGAAGAAGAAGGAGAAGAAGAAGGAGAAGAAGGACATGTAGAAGAAGAACACGAAGAAGGTGAAGAAGAAGAAGAAGAAGAAGAAGAAGGAGAAGAAGATAAAGAAGAATAAGAAGAAGAGGAAGAAGGAGAAGAAGAAGAAGAAGTAGTAGAAGAAGAAGAAGAAGAAGAAGTTCTAGTAGTAATGGTAGCAGCAGAAGATGAAGAAGAAGAAGAAGAAGAAGAAGAAGAAGATGAAAAGAAGAAGAAGAAGAAGAAGAAGAAGAAGAAGAAGAAGTAGTGGTAATAGAAGAAGAAGAAGAGGAAGAAGTAGAAGAAGAAGAAGAAGAAGAGAAGCAGAAGAAGAAGAAGAAGAAGAAGAAGAATTAGAAGAAGAAGTAGTGATAGTAGTACTAGAAGAAGAAGAAGAAGAAGAAGATGAGGAGGAAAAAGAAGAGCAAAGAAAAGAAGAAGAAGAAAAATAAAAGAAGAAGAAGAAGAAGAAGAAGAAGAAGAATATGAAGAAGAAGAAGAAGAAGAAGCAAAAGAAGAAGTAGAGGAAGAAGAAGTAGTAGTAGAAGAAGAAGTAGAAGAAGAGGATGATGAAGAAGATTAAGAAGAACAAGAATAATATGAAGAAAAAGAAGTAGAAGACGAGGAGGAGGAGTAGGAGGAAGAAGAACAATGAGAAGAAGAAGAAGTAGGAGAAGAGGAAGAAGAAGAAGAAGAAGAGGAGGAAGAAGAAGAAGAAGAGAAAGAAGATGAAGAAGAAGAAGAAGTAGAAGAAGCAAAAGAAGTAGAGGAAGAGAAAGAAGAAGAAGAAGAAGAAGAAGAAGAAGAAGAAAAATATGAAAAAGAACAGGGAGGAGGAGAAGAAGAAGAAGAAGAAGAAGAAGAAGAAGAAAAATATGAAAAAGAACAGGGAGGAGGAGAAGAAGAAGAAGAAGAAGAAGAAGAAGAAAGAAGAAGAAGAGGAGAAGAAGAAGAAGAAGAAAAAGAAGTAGTTGTAGAAAAAGAAGAAGAAGAAGAAGGAGATGAAGGAGAAGAAAAAGAAGAAGAAGAAGAAGAAGAAGAAGAAGAAGAAAGAAGTAGAAGAAAGAAGAAGAAAAAAATAAGAAGAAGAAGAAAAACAAGAAAAAGAGGAAGTAGAAGAACTAGAAGAAGTAGAAGAAGAAGAAGAAGAAGAAGAAGAAGAAGAAGAGGAGGTGGAGGAAGAAGAAGAAGAAGAAGAACAAGAAGTAGTTGAAGATGAAGAAGAAGAAAAGAAGAAGAAGAAGAGGAAGGGTAAGAAGAAAAAGACGAAGAAGAAGAACAATAACTAGAAGTAGAAGAAGAAGAAAAAGAAGAAAAAAAAGTTGAGGAGGAGGAAGAAGAAGAAGAAAACAAAGAAGAAGAATTGGAAGAAGAAGGATAAGACGAAGAAGAAGACAAAGAAGAAGAAGAAGAATAAGAATAAGAGGAAGAAGAAGAAGTAGAAGAAGAAGTTGAAGAAGAAGAAGAAGGAGGAGGAGAAGATGAAGAGGAAGAAAAAGGAGAAGAAGAAACAGAAGAAGAAGAAGAAGAAGAAGAATGAGAAGTAGAAGATGAAAAAGAGAAGAAAGAAGTGGAAGAAGAAGA
>JAIUJO010003154.1:65000-67500 GCA_023846275.1 Vanilla planifolia
CTTTTATTGCCTCTTCTTTTTCTACTTCTTCTTCTTCTTCTTCTTCTTCTACTTCTTCATCTTCATCTTTCTTTTTCAAGCTCTTCTTCTTCTTGTTTTTCATCTTCTTCTTCTTAATTTTCTTCTTCTTCTTCTACTACTACAACTACAACTACTTCTTTTTCTAGTGTTTTTTCATCTTTCTTCTAGTTTTCCTTCTCCAATTTTTTCTTCTTCTACTTCTTGTTCCAATACTTTTTCTTTGCCTTGTTCTCATTCTACTTTTTTTCTACTTCATCTTTTTCTTCATCTTCTATTTGTTCTTCTTTTTCTTTTTCTTCTTATTTTTCTTCCTTTTCTTCTTCTTCTTCTTCTCCTTCTCTTTCTTCTTCTTCTTCTTCTTCTTCTTCTTCTTCCTCTTCTTCTTTCTCTTCTTCTTCTTCTTCATCTTCCACTTGTTCTTCTTATTCTCTTTCTTCTTCTTCTTATTATTTTTCTTATTCTTCTTCTTCTTCTTCTTCTTCTTCTTATTCTACTTCTTCTACTACCTCTTCTTTTTCTACTTCTTCTTCTTTCTTCTTCTTCGTCTTCTTCTTCCTATTTTTCTTCTTCTTCTACTTCCTCTACTTCTTCTTCTTCTTCTTCTTCTTCTTCTTCTTCTTCTACTTCTTCAACTTCTTCTACCACATCTTCTACTTCTTTAACTTCTTCTACCACATCTTCTTTTTCTACTTCTTCTTCTTCTTTCTTCTTCTTGTTCTTCTTCTTCTTCTTCCTCTTCTTCTTCTTCTATTTCTTCTTTATCTTCAGCTTTCTTTTCCTTCTTCTTCTTCATTTTGTTGTTTTTCAAATTCTTCTTCTTATTGTTCTTCTTCTTCTTCTTCTTCTTCTTCTTCTTCTTGTTCTTCATATTATTATTATTCTTCTTCTTCTATTACTTTTTCTTTTTCTACTTCTTCTTTCTTTTTCCTCTTCTTCTGCTTCTTTTACTTCTTCTTCATGTTCAAGTTTTTTTTTGTTGTTCTTCTTCTTATTATTATTCTTATAGTTCCTTTTCTTCTTCTTCTTTTACTTTTTCTTCTCTAACTTTTTTTTCTTCTTCTACTTCTTCTTCATCTTCTTCTTATTCTTTCTTCTTCTTATTCATCTTCTTCTTCATATTCTTCTTCACCATCTTTTTCTGCTTCTTCTTTTTCTTCTTCTTCTCCTTATTCTTCTTCACCATCTTTTTCTGCTTCTTCTTTTTCTTCTTCTTCCTCTTCTACTTCTACTTTTACCTCCTCTTCTTCTTATTATTAATATAATTATTGTTATTATTAGTATTATTATTATTATTATTATTATTATTATTATTTTTCTTTTTCTTGTTCTTCATCTTCTTCGTCTTTCTTCTTCTTCTTCTTCTTCTTCTTCTTCTTCTTCTTTTTCTTCTTCCTTTTTTTCATCTTGTTCTTCTTCTTCTTCTTCTTCATCTTCTTTTTCTTCTTGATCTCCTTCGTCTTTTTCATCTTTATCATCTGCTTCTTCTTCTTTTGGTTCTTCTTCTTCTTCTTCTTCTTCGTCTTGTTCTTGTTCTACAACTTTTTGTACTTTTTCTTCTTCTTCATCATCTTCTACTTGTTCTTCTTCTTCTACATCTTCCTCTTCTTCTTATTTTTCTTCTTCTTCTTCTTTTTCTTCTTCTTCGTCGCCTTCTTTTTCTCTGCTTCTTCTACTTCTTCTACTACCTCTTTCTTTTTCTGCTTCTTCTTCTTTCTTCTTCTTCTTCTTCTACCCCTTCTTCTTGTTCTACTTCTTCTTCTTCATCTTCATCTTCATCTTTCTTTTCATAATTCTTCTTCTTCTTATTGTTCTTCTTCTTCTTCTTCATCTTCTTCTTCGACTGCTACTACTACATCTTCTTTTTCTACTTCTTGTTCTTCTTTCCACTACTTTTTCTTCAATTTTTTTTTTCTTCTACTCTTTCTTCTTATACTTTTTCTTCATCTTGTTCTAGTTTTACTTCTTTTTCTACTTCCTCTTCTTCTTCTTAATCTTCTATTTGTTCTTCTTCTTCCTCTTCTTCTTCCTATTTTTCTTCTTCTTTTTCTTCTACTTCTTTTGCTTCTTCTTCTTCTTCTTCTATTACTTCTTCTTCTATTACTTCTTCTTCTACTACTTCTTCTTCTTTCTTGTTATTCTTCTTCTTCTACTACTTCTTCTTCTTCTTCATGTTTCTTTTTCTTTTTCTTCATCTTCTTCTTCTTCGTATAGTTCTATTTCTTCTTCTTCTTCTACTTTTTCTTCAACTTTTTATTCTTCTTCCACTTCTTCTTCTTCTTTTTTCTTATTCTTCTTCTTCTTCACCATCTTCTTCTTCTTTTTCTTCTGCTTCTTCTTCTTCTTCTTCTACTACTTGTTCTTCTACTTCTACTTCTTTATCTTCATCTTCATATCCTTCTTCTTCTTCTTACTGTTGATTTTCAAAATCTTCTTCTTATTGTTCTTCTTATGCTTCTTCTTCATTTTCTTCTTATTCTTC
>JAIUJO010003154.1:75000-77500 GCA_023846275.1 Vanilla planifolia
ACTATTTTTTTTCTTCTTCTTCCTCTACTTCTTCTCATGCTTCTTGTTTTTCTTTTTATTCTTCTTCTTCTACTTTGTGTTCTTCTTCATCTTCGTCTTCTTCTTCTTTTTCTTCTTTTTCATTTTCGACTTTTTCTTCTTCTTCCTGTTCTTCTTCTTCTTCGTCATCTTCTTCTTCTTCGTCATCTTCTTCTTCTTCTTCTTCATCTTCTTCCTCTTCTTCTTCTTCTACCTCTACTTTTTGTTCTACTTTTTCTTTAATTTTTCTTCTACTACTTGTTCTTCTTCTTCTACTTCTTTTTCTTCTTCTTCTTCTTCTTCATCTTCTACTTCTCCTTCTTCTTCTTATTATTATTATTATTATTATTATTACTATTATTATTATTTTTCTTTTTCTTGTTCTTCATCTTCTTTGTCTTTCTTCTTCATCTTCTTCTTCTTCTTCTTCTTCTTTTTCTTCTTCCTTTTTTCGTCTTCTTCTTCTTCTTCTTCATCTTCTTTTTCTTCTTGATCTCCTTCGTCTTTTTCTTCTTCAACATCTGTTTCTTCTTCTTTTGCTTCTTCCTCTTCTTCTTCTTCTTCTTCTTCTTCGTCTTGTTCTTGTTCTACAACTTTTTGTACTTCTTGTTCATCATCGTATTCTTCTTCTTCTTCATCTTCCTCTTCTTCTTATTTTTCTTCTTCTTTTTCTTCTTCTTCTTCTTCTTTTTCTTCTTCTTCGTCGCCTTCTTTTTCTTCTACTTCTTCTACTTCTTCTACTACCTCTTTATTTTTCTACTTCTTCTTTCTTCTTCTTCTTCTACTACTACTTCTTGTTCTACTTCTTCTTCTTCATCTTCATCTTCATCTTTCTTTTTATAGTTCTTCTTCTTCTTATTGTTCTTCTTCTTCTTCATCTTTCGTTTCCTTCTTCTTCTTACTGTTGTTTTTCAAAATCTTCTTCTTATTGTTGTTGTTGTTCTTCTTCTTCTACTTCTTGTATAACTTCTTCTTTTTCTACTTCTTCTTTCTTCTTCGTCTTCTTTTGCCTTCTTCTTCTTCGTCTTCAAGTTTCTTTTTCTTTTTCTTATTCTTCTTCTTCTTATCGTTCTTTTTCTTCTTCTTCTTCTACTTTTTCTTCTCTCACTTCTTTTTCTTCTTCTACTTCTTCTCCATCTTCTTCTTGTTCTTTCTTCTTCTTATTCTTCTTCTTCTTCTTATTCTTCTTCACCATCTTTTTCTACTTCTTTTTTTTCTTCTTGATCTTCTGGTTCTACTTTTACTTCCTCTTCTTCTTCTTCTTCTTCTTCTTCTTCTTTTTATTGTTATTATTATTATTATTATTATTATTTATCTTTTTCTTGTTCTTCATCTTCTTTGTCTTTCTTCTTCTTCTTCTTCTTCTTCTTTTTGTCTTCTTCTTCATCTTCTTCTTCTGCTTTTACTTCTTCTACTTCATCATCTTCTTTTTCTTCTTGATCTCCTTCGTCTTTTTCTTCTTCAACATCTACTTCTTCTTTTCTGCTTCTTCTTCTTCTTCTTCTTCTTTTTCTTCGTCTTGTTCTTGTTATACTACTTTTTCTACTTCTTCTTCTTCATCGTCTTCTACTTGTTCTTCTTCTTTTTCTTCTTCCCCATCTTCTTATTTTTCCTCTTCTTCTTCTTCTTCTTCTTCTTTTTCTTCTTCTTCGTCTTCTTCTTCTTCTGCTTCTTCTACTCCTTCTACTACCTCTTCTTGTTTTACTTCTTCTTCTTTCTTCTTCTTCCTCTTCTACTTCTTCTTGTTCTACTTCTTCTTCTACATCTTCATCTTTCTTTTTCTAGTTCTTTTTCTTCTTATTGTTCTTCTTATTCTTCTTCTTCTTCTTCTTCTTCTTCTTCTACTACTACTACATCTTCTTTTTCTACTTCTTCTTTCTTCTACTTTTTCTTCTTTAACTTTTTTTCTTCTTCTACTTCTTCTTACACTATTTCTTTGTCTTGTTCTAGTTCTACTTCTTTTTCTACTTCCTCGTGTTCTTCTTCATCTTCTATTTGCTCTTCTTCTTCCTCTTCTTCTTCTTCTTCTTATTTTTCTTCTTTTTCTTCTTCTTCTTCTTCTTCCTCTTCTTCGTATTCTTCTTCTGCTTCTTCTTCTTCAATTACTTCTTTCTAACTTCTTCTTCTTCTTTCTTGTTATTCTTCTTTTTCTACTTCTTCTTCTTCTTCTTCATGTTTCTTTTACTTCTTCTAATTCTTCTTCTTTTTCTTTCTTATTCTTCTTCTTTTTCTTCACCATCTTTTTCTTCTTCTTCTTCTTTTTCTTCCTCTTCCTCTTCTTCATCTACTTTTTCTTCTTCTTCTTCTTCTTCTTCTTCTTCTTCTTCTTTTTCTTCTACTTCCTCTTCTTCTTCTTCTTCTACTATTACTACTACTTCTTTCTTCTTCTTCTTGTTCCTCACCTTCTTCTTCTTCTTCTTAATTTTCTTTTTCTTGTTCTTCATCTTCTTCGCCTACTTCTTCTTCTTCTTCTTCTTCTTCT
>JAIUJO010003154.1:90000-94175 GCA_023846275.1 Vanilla planifolia
TTCTACTTTTTCTTCTTAATCCTCCTTTTCTTCTGCTTCATCATCTTCTTCTTTCTTCTTCTTCTTCTTAATCTTATTCTTCTTCTATTTTTCTTCTTCTACTTCAACTTTTGCTTTTTCTTCTTCTTCTTCTTCTTCTTCTTTTCCACTTCTTTCTTCTTCTTCTTCTTCTTCTTCTTCTCCTTCTTCTTCTTCTTCTTCTTTTTCTTCTTCTTCTTCTTCTTCTTCTTCTTGTTCTTCTTCTTCCCTTTCTTCCACTTCTTGTTCTTCTTCTTCTTCTACTACTTCTTCTTCTTCTTCTTCTTCTTCTCCTTCTTCTTCTCTTTATTCTTCATCTTCTTCATCTTCTTCTTCTTCATCTTCGTCTTTTTCTTCTTCTTGTTCTTCTTCTTCTTCTTCTACTTCGTCTTCTTCTTTTCTTCTTCTTCTGCTTCTTCTTTTACCTCTTTTGCTACTTCTTCTACTTCTTCTTCTTGTGTTTTTTCTTCTTTTTCTTCTTCTTCTTCTACTACTACTACTTCAACTTTTTATTTTTCTTCTTCTTCTTCTTCTTCTTCTTCTTCTTCTTCTTCTTTTCCTACTTCTTCTTTTTCTTCTTCTTCTTCTTTTTCTACTTCTTCTTCATATTCTTCTTATTCTTCTTCTCCTTCGCCTTCTTCATCCTCTTCTTCTTCTTCTTCTTCTCCTTTTTCTGCTTCTTCATCGTAATCTCCGTTTTCTTCTTCTTCTTCTTCCTCTTCTTCTTTTATTTCTTCTACTTCTTCTTTTTCTTCTTCTTCTTCTTCTTTTTCTTCTTCTTCTTCTTCTTCTTCTTCTTTATCTTCTTTTACTTCAACTTCTTCTTTTTCTTGTTCTTGTTCTTCTTCTTCTTCTTCATCATCTTTTTGTACTTCTTCTACTTCGTCTTCTGCTTGTTCTTCTTTTTCTTGCCCTTCTTCTTCTTCTTTTATTTCAATCTTTTCTTTTTCTTCGTTTTCTTCTTCTTCTTCTTCTTTTTCATCTTCTTCTTCTTCTTCTTCTTCTTCTTCTTCTCTTTTTCTTCTTTATCTTCTTCTTTTTCTTCTTCTTCTTCTTCTTCTTCATCTTCTTCCTCCTCCACTTCTTCTTCTTCTTCTTCTTCTTTTTTTACTTCAACTTCTACTTTTTCTTGTTCTTCTTCTTCTTTTTGTTATTTTTCTACTTCTTCCATTTCTTCTTCTCCTTCTTTTGCTTGTTCTTCTTTTTCTTTCTCTTCTTCTTCTTGTACTTCGACTTTTCCTATTTCTTCTTTTTCTTCTTCTTCTTCTTTTCTACTTCTTCTTTTTCTTCTTGTTGTTCTTCTTCTTCTACTTCTTATTCTTCTTCTTCTTCTTCTTTATCAACTTCTTCTTCTTCTTCCCCTTCTTCTTCTTCCTCCTCTTCTTCTTCTTCTTTTACTTGTTCTTCTTCTTTTTCTTCTTCTCCTTCTTCTTCTTCTTCTTCTTCTTCTTCTTCTTATTTTTCATTTTCTTCTTCTTATTGTTCTTCCACTTCTTCTTCTTCTTCTTCTTCTTATTCTTCATCTTGTTCTTCTTCTTGCTCTTCTTCTACTTCTTCTTCTTCTTCATCTACTACTTCTTCTTCTACTTCTTGTACTTCTTTCTTCTTCTTCTTCTTCTACTTCTTCTACATGTTCAGGTTTCTTTTTCTTCTTCTTCTTCTTTTTCTTCTTTTTCATCTTCATCATCATCTTCTTCTACTTTGTGTTTTTTATCTTCTTCTTCTTCGTCTTAATCTTCTTCTTCCTCTTCCTCTTCATCATCATCTTCTTCTTCTTCTTCTTCTTCTTCCTCTTCTTCTTCTTTTTCATCTTCTACTAATTGTTCTTCTTCTTTTCTTCTTCTTGTTCTTCTTCCTCTTCTTCTTCTTCTTCTTCTTCTTGCTTATGATCTTCTTCTTCTTCTTCTCCTTCTTCTTCTTTTTCATCTTCTTCTTCTACTTCTTCTTCTTCTTTCTTCTTCTTCTACTTTTTCTTCTTCATCTTCATGTTTCTTTTTCTTCTTCTTCTTCTTCTTCTACTTCTACTTCTTTTTCTTCCAATTCTTTTACTTTTTCAGCTTCATCTTCCTTTTCTTCTTCTGCATCTTCATCTTTTTCTTCATTTTATTTCTTCTTCTTCTTCATCTTCTTCTTCATCATCATCTTTTTCTTCTTCTACTTTTTCTTTTGCTTCATCTCCTTCTACTTTTCTTCTTTTTTTTCTTCTTCTTCTTCTTCTACTACTACTACTAATACTTTTTCTTCTTCTTCTTATTCTTCTTCTTATACTTCTTGTTTTTCTTTTTATTCTTCTTCCTCTTCTTCTTTTTCTTCTTTTTCTTTTTTGACTTCTTCTTCTTCTTCCTCTTCTTCTTCCTCTTCGTCATCTTCTTCTTCTTCATCTTCTTCTTCTTCTTCTTCTTCTTCTTCTTCTTCTTCTTCTTCTTCTTCTACTTCTACTTTTTCTTCTACTTTTTCTTCTACTAGTTTTTCTTCTTCTACTTCTTTTTCTTTTTCTTCTTCTACTACTTCTTTCTCTTCTTCTTGTATTCTTCATCTTCTTCTTCTTCTTTGTGTTCTTTATCTTTGTCTTCTTCTTCTTCTTCCTCTCTTCTTCATCTTCTTCTTCTTCTTCTTCTTCGTTTTCTTCGTCTTTTTCTACTTCTTCATCTTAATCTTCTTCTTCCTTTTGTTGTTGTTGTTCTTCTTCTTCTTGATTTTCTTCTTCTTCAACTTCTTCTCCTTCGTCTTCTTCTTCTTCTACGTTTTCTTTTTCTTCTTCTTCTTCCTCCTCCACCTCCACTTCTTCTTCTTCTTCTTCTTCTTCTTTTACTTCAAATCTACTTTTTTCTCGTTTTTCTTCTTCATCATATTTTCTACTTCTTCTTCTTCTTCTTTTTCTTCTTCTTCATCTTCATCTTCTACTATAACTTTTTTTTTCTTCTTTTTCTTCTTCTTCTTTTTCTGCTTCTTTTTCTTTCCTTCTTCTTCTTATTCTTCTTCTTCTTCTTCTTTTTCTTCTTCTTGTTGAAATTCGACTACTTCTTTTATATATTATTTTTTGTTCTTCTTCTACTTCTTCTTCATCTTCTAGTTTTTCTACTCTTCTTCTCCTTCGTCGTCTTCTTCTTCTTCTTCTTCATCTTCTTCTTCTTCTTTTTCTTCTTCTTCTTTTTTTTCTACTTCTTCTTTTTCTACTTCTTCATCATAATCTTCTTCTTCTTCTTCTTCTTCTCTTTTTCTTCTTCTTCTTCAAATTTTGCTTTTTCTTATTCTTCTTCCTCTTCTTCTTCTTCTTCTTCTTTTTCTACTTCTTCTTTTTCTACTTCTTCTTCCTCTTCTTCTTCTTCTTTGTCTTCTTCTTCTTTTTCTTCTTGTTCTTCTTCCTCTTAAACTTCTTTTTCTTCTTCTACTACTACTTTTTTTCGTTTTGCTTCTTCTTCTTCTTATTCTTCTTCTTCTTCTCCTACTTCTTTTCTTTATTCTTTATCGTCTTCATCTTCTTCTTCTACTTCTTCTACTTCTTCTTCTTTTTCTTCATCTTCTTCTTCGTCTTCTCCTTCTTTTTCTTTTTCATCTTCTCCTTTTTCTTCTTCTTCTTGTACTTCTTTTTCTTCTTCTTCTTCTTCTTTTTCTTCTTCCTCTTTTTCTACTTCTTCTACATCTTCTTCTTCTACTTGTTCTTCTTTTCCTTGCTCTTCTTCTTCTTCTTCTTCTACTACTTCAACTTTTTATTTTTCTCCTTTTTCTTCTTCTTCTTCTACTTCTTCTTTTTCAACTTCTTTGACATAATATTCTTCTTCTTCTTCTTCTTCTACTACTACTACTTTTTTTCTTCTTCTTCTACTTCTTCTTCTTCTTCTTCCTCCTCCTCCTCCTCCTCCACTTCTTCTTCTTCTTCTTCTTCATCTTCTTCTTTTACTTTAACTTTTGATTTTTCTCATTCTTCTTCTTCTTCTTTATCTTTTTCTACTTCTTCCTCTCCTTAATCTTCTACTACTTTTTCTTCTTTTTCATCCTCTTCGTCTTCTTCTTCTTCTTCTTCTTCTACTTCAACCTTTTCATTTTCCTCTTTTTCTTCTTGTTCTTCTTCTTTTCTACTTGCTCTTTTTCTTTCTTCTTCTTCTTCTTCGACTTCGTCTACTTCTTCTTCTTCATCTTTTTCTTCTTCTTCTTCT
>JAIUJO010002375.1:10000-15000 GCA_023846275.1 Vanilla planifolia
CTTCTTCTTTCTCTTCTTTTTCTTCTTCCATTTCCGCTACTTCTTCTTCTTCTACTTCTTCTTCTACTTCTTATTCTTCTTCGTCTTCTTCTTCTTCTTCTTCTCCTTCTTCCTCTTCTTCTTCTACACCTCCTCCTCCTCGTCATTCTTCTCCTTCCTACTCTTCATCTACTTCTTGTTCTTCTTCTCCTGCTCGTGCTTCTTCTTCTTCGTCTTTTTCTTCTTCTTCTTCTTCTTCTATAACTACTACTACTACTACTACTTCTACTTCCTCTTTTTCTTCTTCTTCCTCTTATTCTTTATTTTGTTCATCTTCTTCTTCTTCTCCTTCTCTTGTTCTCCTTGTTGTTTCTACTCCTTCATGAGCATCACCAATATCATCATCATCATCATCAGCTTCTTCTTCTTCTTTTAAATTTCTTTTTCTTTTTCTTCTTCTTCTTCTTCTTCTACTTCTTCTTTTTCTTCTACTGCTTCTTCTTCTTCCTCCTCTTCTTCTGCTACTTCTCCTTCTCTTCTTCTTCCTCTTCTTCATCTTGTTCTTCTTCATCATTCTATTCTTCATTATCATCATCATCTTCTTCTTCTTTTTCTTCTACTTCTTCTTCGTCTTCTTTTTCTTCTTCTTCTTCCCCTTCCCCATCTCCTTCTTCCTCTTCTTCTTGCTCCTCCTCTTCTTCCTCTTCCTCTTCATCTTCGTCTTCTTCTTTTCATTCTTCTTCTCCTCCTTGTTCTTCTTGTTCTTCTTCTTCTTCTTCTTATTCTTCATCTTCTACAACTTCTTCTTCTTCTTCTTCTTCTTCTTTTTCTTCTTCATTTTCTTCTTCTTCTTCTTCTTCATCTTCTTCTTCTGCTCCTCCTTCTCTTTCTTAGTCTTCTTCTTTTTCTTCTTCTACTACTACTTCTTGCACTTCTTCTTCTACTTCCACTACTTCTTCTTCTCTCTCTTCTTCTTCATCTTGTTCTTCTTCTTCTTCTTCTTCTTCTTCTTCTCCTCCACCTCCTCCAACTTCTCCAACTTGTTTCTTCTTCTTGAACGTCGTCCTCATCGTCATCTTCAAATTCTTCTTCTTCTTTTTTAATTTTTCTTCTTCTTCTGTCTCTTCATCTTCTTTTTCTTATTCTTCTACTTCTTCTTCTTCCTCTTCTTCTTCGACTTCTTCCTCTTCTTCTACTACCTTTTCTTCAACTTCTTCCTTTCTTCTTCATCTTGTACTTTTTCTTCATCCTCTTCTTCATCATCTTCTTCTTCTTCTTCTTCTTCTTCTTCTTCTCCTTCTTCTTTTTCTTCCTTTTCCTCTTCTTCATCATCATCATCATCTTCTTCTTTTTCTTCTTCTTCTTCTACTTCCTCTTCCTCTTTTTCTTCTTCTACTATGCCATCTACTTCGTCTTCTTCTTTTTCTTCTTCTTCTTCTTCATTTTCTTCTTCTTCTTCTTCTTCCTCTTCTTCTCCTTCTCATCCTTCTTTTTCTACTCATTCTTCTTCTTCTTCTTCTTCTTCTTCTTCTACCTCCTCCACCTCCTCTTCTTCTTCTCCTCCTTTTCTTCTCATACTTCTTCTTCATCTTCCTCTTCCTCATCTTCATCTTCCTCCTCTTCCTCTTCTTCTTCTACTTCTTCCTCTTCATCATCCTCTTCTTCTTCATCTTCTTCTTCATTATCTTTTTCTACTTCTTCTTCTTCTTCTTCTTCTACTACTACTACTACTACTACAACTACTACTATTACAACTACAATTACTTCTTCTCCTTTTTTCTTTTCGTCTTATTTTTTCTTCCTCTTCTTTTTCTTCTTCTTCTTCTTGTACGTTTTCTACTTCTTCTTCTACTTCCTCTTTTCCTTCTATTTCTTCTTCGCCTTTTTCTTCTTCCTCTCCCTCTTCTTCTTCTATTTCCTCTTCATCATCATCATCTTCTTCTTCTTCTTCTTCTTTTTCTTCTTATTCTTCTTCTCCTACTACTTCTTCATCATCATCACCTTCTTCTTCCTCTACTTATTCTATTTCTTCTTCTTCCCCTTCCTCTTCTTGTTACTCTTCTTCTTCTTCTTCATCTTCTTCTTTTTCTTCTTTTCCTTCTTATTCTTCTTCTCCTACTTCTTCTTCATCATCATCACCTTCTTCTTCCTCTACTTATTCTATTTCTTCTTCTTCCTCTTCCTCTTCTTCTTACTCTTCGTCTTCTTCTTCTTCTTCTTCTTTTTCTTCCTCTTCTTTTTATTGTTCTTCTTTTGCTTAGTCTTCTTCTTCTTCTTCTTTTTCTTCCTCTTCATCATCTTCTTCTTTTTTTTCTTCTTCTTCTTCTCCTTCTTGTTCATCATCTTCATCTTCTTCTTCTTCTTCTTCATCCTCTTCGTCTTCTACTAATTCTTGTTCTTCTTCTTCTTCTTCTACTTATTCATCTTCATCTTTTTCTCCTTCTTCTTCTTCGTCCTTGTCGTCGTCCTCTTCTTCTTCTACTATTACAGCTATTTCTTCTTCTCCTTTTTCTTTTTCGTCTTCTTCTTCTTCCTCTTCTACTACTTCTCTTTCTTCTTCTTCTTCTTCTTCTTCTTCTTCTTATTCTTCCTCTTCTTCTTTAACATCACCATCATCAACAACTTCTTCTTCTTCTTCTTCTACTTCTCCTTCTACTTCTCCTTCTACTTCTTTTTCTTCTTCTTCCTCTTCATACTCTTCTTCTTCTTATTCTTCATATTCTTATTCTTATTCTTATTCTTATTCTTATTCTTATTCTTCTTCTTCTACTTCTTCTTCTTCTTCTTCATCTTCTTCTTCTTCTTATTATTGTTATTGTTATTCTTATTCTTGTTCTTCTTCTTTTCTTTTTCTTCATCATCATTCTTTTCATCATCATCATAATCATCATAATCTTCTTCTTCTTCTTCTTCGTCTTCTTCTTCTTCTTCTTCTTCTTCTTCCTCTTCTTCTTCTTGTTGTTATTCTTCTTCTCCTGCACCTCCTCGTCCTCCTCCTCCTTTTTCTTCTCATTCTTCTTCTTCTTCTTCTTCTTCTTCTTCTGCTTCTGTCCTTCTTCTTCTTCCAATTGTTCTTCATGTTATTCTTCTTCTAATACTTCTTCTTCTTCCACTTCTTCTTCATTGTCTTCTTCTTGTTCTTATTCTTCTTCTTCTTCTTAATCTTATTCTTATTCTTCTTCTTCTTCTTCTACTTCTTCTTCTTCTTCTTATTGTTATTCTTATTCTTATTCTCCTTCTTCTTCTTTTTCTTCTTCTTCTTCATCATTCTTTTCATCATCATCATCATCATCATAATCTTCTTCTTCTTCTTCTTTGTCTTCTTCTTCTTCTTCTTCTTCTTCTTCTTCTTCTTCTTATTCTTCTTCTCATGCAGCTCCTCCACCTCCTTTTTCTTCTCATTCTTCTTCCTCTTCTTCTTCTTCTCCTTCTTCTTCTTCTTCTTCTTCTTCTTCTTCCTCTTCTTCTTCATCATTTTCTCTTCTACTTCTTCTTCTCCTTCTTATTCTTCTCCTACAGCATCATCATCATAATCATAACCATCATCATCATCATCTTCTTCTTCTTTTTCTTCTTCTTCTTTTTATTCTTATTCTTCTTGATCTTCCTCTTCTTCTTCTTCTTCTATTTCATCTTCTTCTTCTTCTTCTTTCTCCTCCTTTTCTTCTTCTTCTTCTTCTACTTCTTTTGCTTCTTACTCTTCCACTTCTTCTTCTTCCTCCTACTCCTCTTCAACTTCTTCTTCCTCTTCTTCTCTCACTTCTTCTTTGTCTTCTTCTTCTTCACCTTCTTCTTCTTCTTCTTCTTCGGCTACTACTACTTCTATTTCTTCATCATTTTCTTCTTCGTCTTCTTCTTCTTGTCCTCCTCCTCATGCTCCTTACTTTTCTTCTCCTTCTTCTTCTTTTTCTTCTTCTTCTTCATGTTATTCTTCTTCTTCCGCTTCCTCTTCTTCTTCTAAGTTTTCTTCTTCTTGTTCTTCTCATTCTTCTTCTTCTTCTTCTACATCTAACTTATCTTCTTCTTCACCTTTCTCCTCTTCTTCCTCTTCTTTTCCTTCTTCTTCTTCTTCCTCTTCTATTACCACTTCTTCTTTTTTCTTTGGTTTCTTTTCTTCCTCTTCTTCTTCTCCTTCTCTTTCTTCTTCATCATCATCATCATCTTCCTCTTCATCATCTTATTTTTCTACTTCTTCTTCTACTACTACTACATCTTCTTCTTCCACCTCTTCTTCTTCTTCTTTGTTGTATTCTCTTCATCTTCTTTATCATCATCTTCTTCTTCTCCTTCTTCTTCATCTCCTTCATCTTCTTCGTCTACTTCCACTTCTTCTTCTTCTCCTTCTTTTTCTCCTTCTTCTTCTCTTCTTCATCATCGTCATCATCTTCTTCTTCTTTTTTTACTACTACTATTACTTCTTCTTATGCTACTTCTTATTCTTCTTCTTTTTCTTCTTCATCTTCTTCTTCTTCCTCCCCTCCTTCTTCTTCCTCTTCTCCTCCTCTCCTCTCTTTATCTTTTTCTTCATCTTCATCTTCTTCTTCTACTACTACTACTTCTTCTACTTCTTCTTTTTCTTCTTCTTCTTCTTCTTCTTATAGATCTACTTCCTCTACTTCTTCTTCTTCTCCTTCTCCTTCTTTTTCTTGCTATTCTTGTTCTTGTTCCTCTTCTTCTTCGACTTCTTCTTCATCTTATTCTTCTTCTTCTTCTTCTACATCTATTTCTTGTTCTTTTACTTCTCCTCTTCCTCCACCTTCGTCTTCTTGTTCTTCTACTTCTTCCACTTCTTCTTCTTCTTGTTCTTCTTCTTCTCTTCGTCTTCCTCTTCCACTTCTTCTTCTTTTTCCTCTTCATATTCTCCTTCTTCTCCTACTTCTTCTTCTTAATCATCATCATCTTCTTCTTCTTCTTTTTTCTTATTTTATTTCTTCTTCTTCTTCCTCTTCGTCTTCTTCTTATTCCACTTCTTCTTCTTCTTCTTCTTCTCCTTCATCATCATCATCATCATCTCCTTCTTC
>JAIUJO010002375.1:27500-30000 GCA_023846275.1 Vanilla planifolia
TTTTCTTCTTCTTCTTCTTCTTCATCTTCTTCTTCTGCTTCTTCTTCTTTTCCTTCTTCTTCACCTTCTTCTCCTCCTCCTACTTGTTCCTCTTCTTCTTCTTCTTCTACTTCTTCTCCTTCATTTCCTTCTTCTTCTTATTCTTCTTCTACTTCTTCTTCTTCTTCTTCTTCTTCTTCATTTTCTTCTTCCTCTTCTCCTCCTCCTCCTCCTCCTCCTTATTGTTGTTCTTCTTCTATATCTTCTTCTTCGCCTTCTTGTCCATCTTCACCTTCTTCTTCTTCTTCTTCCTCTCCTCCTTCATTTTTAAATTCACTTCTTCATCTTCTTCTTCTTCTTCTTCTTTTTCAACTTCTTCCTCTCCTTCTTCTTCTTCTTGCTCCTCCTCCTCCCTTTCTTCTTTTTCTTCTTCTTCTTCTTGTCAATCATCTCTTTCTTCATCTTCTTCTTCTCCTCCTTCTCCTTCTTCTCCTACTTGTTCTTCTCCTCCTTCTTGCCCATCTTTTTCATCTCTTTCTCTTCTACTTCTTCTTCTTCCTCATCCTCTTCCTCTTCTTCTTCTTCTTCTACTTGTCCTTCTGCTTCTTCTTCTTCTTCTTCCTCTTCAACTTCTTCTTCTGCTTCTCCTACTGCTCCTCCTACTCCTTCTTCTACTTCTTCTCCTTCTTCTCCTACTTCTTCACTTTCTTCTTCTTCTTCTTCTTCTTCTTCTTCTCCTTCTTCTTCTTCTTTTTCCTCTTCTTCTTCTTCAACTTCTTCTTCTTCTTCTTCTTCCTCCTTTTCTTCTTCTTCTTCTTATTCTTCTCTTTCTTCTTCTTCCTCCCCTTCTTCTTCTCCTCCTCTACGTTCTTCTTCTTCTTCTTCATGTTCTTCTTCTTATTATTTTTATTATTATTCTTTTTCTTTTTCTTCTTTGTCTCCATCTTCTTCTTCTTGCCCTCCTTCTTTTTCTACTTCTTCTTCTTCTTCTCCATCTTCTTCTAGTACTCCTACCTGATCTTCATATTCTTCTTCTTCCTCTTCTTCTTCTTCATCTTCTACTTCTTCTTCTTCATATCTTCATCTTCTTCATCTTCTACTTCTTTTTCCTGTTCTTCATCATCATCTTCTTCTTCATCTTCTTCTTCTTCTTCTTCTGCTTCTTCTTCTTCTTCTTCTTCTTCGCCTTGTCCTTCTCCTTTTCCCTCTCCGTCTTTTACTTCTTTTTCTTCGTCTTCTTCTTCTTCTACTTCGTCTATTTCTTCTTCTACTTCATGTTCTTTTGCTGCCGCTTCTCCTTCTTCTTGTTCTTCTTCTTTTTCTTTTCCCCTCCTCCTCCTCCTCCTCCCCCACTACCTCCTCTTGCTTTTTCCACTTCTTCGCCCTTTTCTTCTCTTTCTTCTCCTTCTTTCTACTTCTTCTTCATCATCATCATCAT
Source organism: Vanilla planifolia (assembly GCA_023846275.1). NCBI lineage: Eukaryota > Viridiplantae > Streptophyta > Magnoliopsida > Asparagales > Orchidaceae > Vanilla > Vanilla planifolia. The sequence goes on from JAIUJO010002375.1 coordinate 28,918, forward strand.
CTTCTTCTTCTTCTTCATCCACTTCTTCTTCTTCAACATCTTCTCTTTCTTTGCCTTCTTCTTAATCATCTTCTTCTTCCACTTCTTAACCTTCTGCTTCTACATCTTCTACTTCCTCCTCTTCTTCATCTTCTTCTTCTTCTTCTTCTTCTTCTTTTTCTTCCTCTTCTCCTTATTCTTGTTCTTGTTCAACCTCTTCTTCTTCTTCTTCTTCTTCTTCCTCCTCCTCTTCCTTGTCGTATTCTTCTTCCTCTTCTTCTTCTTCTTCATTTATTACTACTGTTACTCCTCCTACTACTACTTCTTCTCCTTCTCCTCCTCCATCACCATCTTCTTCTTCTTCATCATCTTCTTCTTATTCTTCTTCTTCTTCGTCTTCTTCTTTTTCTTCCTCTTCTGCTTCTTCTTCATCTTCTTCTTATTCTTCTTCTTCTTCATCTTCTTCTTCTTCTTCTTCCTACTCTTCTTCTTCAACTTCTTCTTCTTCTTCTTCTACTTCTTCTTCTTCTTCTTTCTCTTTTTCTTTTTCTTCTTCTTCTTCTTCTTCTTCGTCTTCTTCTTAATTTTCTTCTTCTTCTTCTTTTTCTTCTTCATTTTCTTCTTCTTCCTCTTTTTCTTCTTCTTCTTCTTCTTGTTCTTCTTCTTTTGATTATCCTTCTTTTTCTTCTTCTACTTCTTCTTGTTCTTCTTCTTTCTCTTCTACATGTTCTTTTTCTTCTTCTACTTTATTTTCTCTTTCTTCTTCTTCGTCATCCTTGTCATTTTCTTCTTCTTCATCTTCCTCCTCCTCTTCCTCTTCTTCTTCTTCTTCATCATTTTCTTCTTCTCCTACTTCCGCTTCTTCATTGTCTTCTTCGACTTCTTCTTTTTCTTCATCTACTTCTTCTTCTTCTTCTTCTTCTTCTTCTTCTTCTTTTTCTTTTTATTCATCATCTTCTTCTTCTTCTTATCCTTTTTCATCTTCATTTTCTTCTTCTTCTTCATCATCTTCTTCTTTTTGTTCTTTTTCTTTTTCTTCATCTTCTTCTTCCTCTTCTACTTCTTTATCTTATTATTCTCCTTTTACTTCTTTTTCTTTTTCAT
>JAIUJO010002375.1:47500-55000 GCA_023846275.1 Vanilla planifolia
AAACATAAAGTAGAACGTTTAGCTGTTCATTCTGAACGAAAATATAAACATAATAAAGTTAGAACTTACAGACTTAGAGCGCTTCTGGGCTCTGATACCAATTTTTACAAACGCGGACAAACTTGAAAACAAACTTGAGCTAAAGAGAGAGCACACCAAACTTACAAACTCGAACAAAGAGAGTGGATTCTTTCTATATGGTATATGATCAATGTTTAATGTTAAACCCCATGTAGATGAATCTCTTCTTTCTTCTAAATGTCTATTTTTATTTTTATGGTAGGTACGCCAATCGGAGCATTTACCATAATTAATCATATTTGCATAAGAAGGGGTTGCATGATTTTGTTCTATGTTACCTCCTTGTGATTCAGCCATATGGACTTCTTGTCCGGGTGAAGGTATATGAGTTGGTGGTGGAGGTGGAGTTTCATGAGGTGTTTGAGGTGTATAACCAGGAGGTCCTGGTAGATAAAGTGTACTACTTTCTCCTCTTTCCATGTTAATTTTATGATTAATTTGAGATTTATAAAAGTCGATTAATTGTTGATTTTGTTCATAATATGAATAAAGATTCTCACTAGAGGTTTCTCCGGATAATTCTTGTTTTTGAAGTTCTAAGAACTTTGAATAAACTGATTTATCTAGTTGTTTTAAATCCATAATCTTATCAGAAGATTTGATTTTAGCCATTAATGTTTGGTTAATTTTGTTCCAAGGTAATGGAACTTAGAGGTTGTATTTATTTTATTAATTTCTTCGAGTTTTTGAATTTTATCTTTGATTTCTTTTAACTGATCTACGATAAAATTTAGGATGCCTGCTATAGCAGGGTCTTGTCCTACTGTGGACAACCATAAATATAATTTAAATCTTCTGAGAATTTTGAGCAACAGTTGTAGCCCATTCTAGAAGATTTTAAGTTTCTACTCATTTCCTTTTGAGCAGAAGTATTTTCGCAGATCTTTTCCATAGATTCTGCACAAGCTCTTCTAAGCATTCCTGTGTTGTGTTGTCTAAGAGTTCCTCTAGATGTCAACAACTCTTTGTATTTTGTAGATATTATATTGTTCCAAGGAAAGGGTATTTTGGAAAAAAACCCCTGTATCCAAAACTCTTGTTAAGGAGTTTCATTTAGATGATAAATATATCCTATGTATGTAGAAACAAATTCATCTAACATACATATATCACATAATTTCATTTTATGAAGTTTTTCTTCATAGTTTAGGTTTTCACTCCATTCTGATCCAATAAAATCAGCAACTAGTAGTGAAACCAGCATTTCTATTGCAGTTTGTTTATCTGTTTGTTGTAAGATTTTTTGACATTCATCTTTATTATTTCTTTCGAAATTTGTCAACCAAGATAGTGCATTTCCTTCCCAGTATGATGTAGCGAATTGTATATATTCTGAAACATTCATAGCAGGAGGGAGCATAAATATAGTTCCTTTTATTTTTTGAGTCTATTCTATACAATAGTCTTTAACTCTTTTATATGGTACAGCATCTATGTTTAAAGTGAGTCCCCAAGTAGAGGAGTCTCTCTTTTCTTCTAAGTGACGATTTTTATTTTTATGGTATGTACGCCAATCTTAGCGTTTACCACCTTCTTCGCCTTCTTCCTCTTCTTCTTCTTCTTTCGCTTCTTCCTCATCTTGTCGTTCTCCTTCTTCTACTTCATCTTCTTCTTGTTCGACTTCTTCTTCATAATCTTCTTCTTCTGCTTCTTCTTCTTCCTCTATGTCCTCTTCTTCTTCTTCCTCTACCTCCTCTTCTTCTTCTACTACTACTTATTTTTCTTCTTTGTCTTCTTCTTTCTCTTCTTTTTCTTTCTATTCTTCTTCTTCTTCTCGTCTTCCTCCTCCTTCTTCTTCTACATCTTCTTCTTCTTCTTCTTTTGGTTCTTCATCCTCTTCAACTTTTTCTTCATCTTTTTCTACTTCTTTTTGTTCTTCTACTTTTTCTTCTTCATCTTCTTCTTCTTCTTCTTCATCTTCTTCTTCTTCTTCTTCATCTTCTTCTTCATCCTCTTCTTCTTCTTCTTCTTCTTCTTCTTACAGTTCTACTTCTTTCTCTTCTCCTTTTTCTTCTTCTTCTTCATCATCTACTTCTTTTTCTTCTTCCTCTTTTTCTTCTTCTTCTTCTCTATCTTCTTCTTCCTCTTGTTCTCTTTCATCATCTTCTTCTTCAACATCATCGTCATCATCTTCAATTTCTTCATCTTCTTCTTCTTCTTCTCCTTCTTTTTCTTCTTCTTCTTCTTCTTCTTCTTCTTCATCTTCTTCATCTTCTTCTTCTTCTTCTTATTCTTCGTCTTCTTCTTATTTTTGTTCTTCTTCATTTTCTTCTTCTTCTTGTTCTTCCTCTTCTTCTTCTTTTTCGTCTTCTTCTTCCACTTCTTCATTTTCTTCTTCTTTTTCTTCTTCTTGTTCTTCTTTATCATCTTCTCCTTCTTTATCATCAACATCATCGTCATCTTCTTCTACTTCTTCTTCTTCTTCTTCTTCATCTTCTTCTTCCACATCTTCTTCACCTTCTTCTATTTCTTTTTCCTCCTCCTCGTCTTCTTCTTCTTCTTCTTCTCCTTCTTCTTGTTTTTCTTCATCTTCTTCTTCTTCTTCTTCTTCTTCTTGTACTTCTTCTTCTTCTCCTTCTTTTTCTTCTTCTTCTTCTTCTTCTTCTTCTTCTACTTCGTCTTCTACTTCTTCCTCCTACTTTTCGTCTTCTTCTTCATCATTATCACCATCTTCTTCTTCTTCTAATTCTTCTTCAACCCGTTCTTCTTCTTCTTCTTCTTCTTCTTCTACTTCCTCTTCTTCTTCTTCCTTTCTTCTTCTTCTTCATCATCTTCTTCTTCTACTACTACTACTTCTTCTTCTTCTTCTTCTACTTTTTCTTTTTCTTTTCTTCTTCTTCTTCTCCTTGCACTTCTTTTTCTTCCTCTTCTCCTTCTTCTTCATATTTTTCTTCTACTTCCTCTTCTTGTTCTTCTTCTTCTCATTCATCTTCTTCTCATTCATCTTCTTCTTCTTCTTATACTTCTCCTTCTTCTTCTTGTTCTCCTTCTTCTTCTTCCACTTCTTCTTCTTCTTCATCTTCTTCTTCTTCTTCTTCTTCTTCTTCTTCTTATTCCTTTTGTTCTTCTTTTTCTTCTTCTTCTTCTTCTTCTTCTTCCTCTTTTTCTTCTACTTCTTGTTCTTCCTCCTACTCTTCTTCAACTTCTTCAACTTTGTCTTCTTCTTTTCTTACTCTTCTTCTGCCTCTTCTTCTATCTTCTCTTTTTCTTGTACCTCTTCTTCCTCTTCATCTCCTCCTCCTCTATCTCCTTCTTCTTGTCTTCTTCTTCTTCTTTCCTCTTCTTCATCTTCTTCTTCTTCTTCTTTTTCTTCTTCTCCTTCTTCTTCTTCTTCTTCTTCATCTTCTTCATTTTCTTCATCATCTTGTTCTTGTTCTTCTTCTTCTTCTTCATAATCTTCTTCTTCATTTTCTTCATCTTCTTCTTCTACTTCCTCTTCTCATTTTTCTACCTCCTTTTCTTCTTCTTCTTCTTCTACTTCTTCTTCTTCTTGTTCTTCTTCGTCTTCTTCTTCTTCTTCTACCTCATCTACTTCTTCTACTTCTTATTCTTCTTCTTCTTCTTCCTCTTCATCTCCTCCTCCTCTATCTCCTTCTTCTTGTCTTCTTCTTCTTCTTTCCTCTTCTTCGTCTTCTTCTTCTTCTTCTTCTTCTTCTTCTTCTTCTCCTTCTTCTTCTTCTTGTTCTTCATCTTCTTCATTTTCTTCATCTTCTTGTTGTTGTTGTTCTTCTTCTTCTTCTTCATAATCTTCTTCTTCATTTTCTTCATCTTCTTCTCCTACTTCTTATTCTTCTTCTTCTACTTCCTCTTCTCATTTTTCTACCTCCTTTTCATCTTCTTCTTCTTCTACTTCTTCTTCTTCTTGTTCTTCTTCTTGTTCTTCTTCGTCTTCTTCTTCTACCTCATGTACTTCTTCTTCTACTTCTTATTCTTCTTCTTCTTCTTATTCTTCTTTGTCTCCTTCTTCTCCATTTTACTCTCCTTCTTCTTCTTCTTATTCTTCTTCTACCTCTTGATCATCCTCTTTTTCTTCTTCTTCTTCTTCTTCCTCTTCTTCCACATCTTCTCCATCTTCCATTCCTTTTCTACTTCCTCATCTTCTTCATCTTCTTCTTCTTCTTCTACTTCTTTTTCTTCTTCTTCCTGTCTTCTTCTTCTTCATCTTCTTCTTCTTCTTCTTCTGCTTCTTCTTCTACTTGTTCTTCTTCTACTTTTCTTCATCTTCTTCTTGTACTTCTTTTTCTTCCTCTTCTCCTTCTTCTTCATATTGTTCTTCTTCTTCCTCTTCTTGTTCTTCTTCTTCTACTTCATCTTCTTCTTCTTCTTATAGTTCTTCTTCTTCTTCTTCCTTTTCTTCATCTTCTTCTTCTTCTTCTACTTCATCTTCTTCTTCATCTTCTTCTTCTTCTTCTTCTTCTTCTTCTTCTCCTTCTTCTTCCTTTTCTTCTTCTTCATCTTCTTCTTCTTCTTCTTCTTCTTCATCTTATTTTTCTTTTACTTCTTCATCTTCTTATACTTCTTCTTCTTCATATTCTCCTTCTTCTTCTTGCTCTTCTTCTTCTTCTTCTTCCTCTTCTTCTTCTTCTTCTTCTTCTTCTTCATCTTCTTCTTCCTCTTTTACTTCTTCTTCTTCTTCTTTGTCCACTTCTTCGTCATCTTCTTCTTCTTCTTCTACTTGTTCTTCTTCTTCTTCACCTCCTTCTTCAACTTCTTCTTCTTCTTCTTCTTCTTTATCTTCTTCTTCTTCTTCTTCTTTTTCCTCTTTGCCTTCTTCTTCTCCTACTTCTTCAAGTGCATCTTCTCCTACTTCCTTTTCTTCTTCTCTTTCTTCTTCTTCTTCTTCTTCTTCTTCTTTATCACCTTCTTCTTCGTCTTCTTCTTCTTGTTCTTCTTCCTCTTCTTCTTGTTCTTCTTTTCTTCCTCCTCTTCTTCTACTTCTTCTTTCCCTTCTTTTTCTTCTTTTTCCTCTTCTTCTTCTTCTTCTTCTTCTTCTTTTTCTTCTTCTTCTTCTTCTTAATCTACTTCTTCTTCTTCGTCCTCTTCTTCATCTTCTTCTTCCTCCTCTTCTTACCCTTCTTTTGCCTCTTCTTTTTCTTCTTCTTTTTCTACCTCTTCTTCTTCCTCTTGATCTTCTCTTCCTCCATCTTCTTCTTCTTCTTCTTCTTCTACTTCTTCTTATTCTTCTTCTTCTTCTTGTTTTTCTTCTTTTTCCACTTCTTCTTCTTCTTCTTCTTCTTTCCCTTCTTCTTCTTCTTGTTCTTCTTGTTCTTCTTGTTCTCCTTCTTCTTCTTCTTCTTCTTCTTCTTCTTCTTCTTCATCTTCAACTTCTTCTTCGTCTTTTCTTCTTCTTATTATTATTATTTTTATTATTCTTATACTTTTTCTTCTTCTTCTTCTTCTTCGTCTTCTTCATCTTCTTCATCATCATCATCTTCTTCTTGTTCTTGTTCTTCTCCTTCTTCTTCTTCTAGTTCCTCTTCTCATGCTTCTTCTTCTTCTTCTTCTTCTACTTCTCCTTCTTCCTCTCCTTCTTCCTCTTCTTCTTCTTCTACCTCTTCTTCTTCTTCTTCTTCTACTTCTCATTCTTCTTCTTCTTTTTCTTCATCTCTTTCTTCTCCCTCTTATTCTTCTTCTTCTTCTTCTTCTTCTTTGTCGTCGTCTTCTTCTTCTTCTTCTTCTTCTTCTTCCACTTCTTCTTCTTCTTCTTCTTCTTCTTCTTCTTCTTCTTCTTTGTCTTCTTCTTCTCCTTCTTCCCCATCTTCTTCTTTTTCTTCTTCTTCTACCTCTTCTTGTCCCTCAACATCACCTCTTGCTCCATCCTGTTCTTCTTCTTCTTCTTCTTCTTATAATTCTTCTTCTTCCTCCTCTCGTCCTCTTTCTTCTTCTTCTTCTTCTTGTTCTCCTTCTTCTTCTTCTTCTTCTACTACTTATTACTCTTCTTCTTCTACTTCTTATTCTTCGTCTTTTTCTTCTTCTTCTTCTTCTTCATGTCCTTCTTCTTCTTCATCTTCTACTTCTTCTTCTTCTTCTTCTTGTCCTTCCTCTTCTTCCCCTTCTTTCTTTTGTTCTTCTTCTTCCTCTTCTTCTACTTTATCGTCACCTTCTTCTTCTTCTTCTTCTTCTACTACTTCTTCTTCCTTTTCTTCTTCTTCCTCTTCATTTTCTTCTTCTTCCTCTTCTACTTTTTCTTCTTCTTTTTCTTCTACTTCTTTTTCTTCTTCTTCTTCTTTCATCATCTTCTTCTTCTACTTCTTCTTCTTCTTCTACTACTACTACTTCTTCTTCTTCTTCTTCTTCTTCTTCTTCTTCCTTTTCTTCCCCTTCTACTTCTTATCCTTCTTCTTTTATTCTTCTTCCTCTTTATCATCAAAATCATCATCATCTTCTTCTTCCTCTTCATCTTCTTCTTCTTCTTCTTGTTCTTCTTCTTCTTCTTCTTCTTGTTCTTGTTCTTCTTCTCCTTCACCTCCTTCTTCATCATCTTCTTCTTCTTCATCTTCTTCTTGTTCATCTTCTTCTTCTTCTTTTTCTTCTTCTTCTTCTACTTCTTCAAGTGAATCTTCTTCTACTTCCTTTTCTTCTTCTTGTTCTTCTTGTTCTTCTTCTTCTTCTCCTGTATCACCTTCTTCTTCGTCTTCTTCATCTTGTTCTTCTTCCTCTTCTTCTTCTTCCTCCTCTTTTCTTCCTCCTCTTCTTCTACTTCTTCTTCCCCTTCTTTTTCATCTTTTTCCTCTTCTTCTTCTTCTTCTTCTTCTTCTTTTTCTTTTTTTCTTCTTCTTCTTGCTCTTCTTCTTCATCTACTTCATCTTCCTCCTCCTCTTCCTCGTCTTCTTCTTCCTCCTCTTCTTACCCTTCTTTTGCCTCTTCTTTTTCTTCTTCTTCTTCCTCTTGATCTTCTCTTCCTCCATCTTCTTCTTCTTCTTCTACTTCTTATTCTTATTTTTCTTATTCTCTTCTTCTTCTTCTTTTTCTTCTTCTTCCACTTCTTCTTCTTCTTCTTCTTTTTCTTCTTCCCCTTTTTCTTCTTCTTGTTCTTTTTCTTCTTCTTCTTCTTCTTCTTCTTTTTCCTCTTCATCTTCAACTTCTTCTTCGCCTTCTTCTTCTTCTTCTTATTATTATTGTTATTATTGTTATTATTATTATTATTATTCTTATGCTTTTTCTTTTTCTTCTTCTTCTTCGTCTTCTTAATCTTCATCATCATTATCTTCTTCTTCTTCTTCTTCTTCTCCTTCTTCTTCTTCTTCTAGTTCCTCTTCTCATTCTTCTTCTTCTTCTTCTTCTTCTTCTCCTTCTTCTTCTTCTTCTTCTTCTTCTTCTACCTCTTCTTTTTCTTCTTCTTCTACTTCTTATTCTTCTTCTTCTTTTTCTTCTTCTTCTTCTTTTTCTTCATCTCCTTCTTCTCCTTCTTATTCTTCT
>JAIUJO010002375.1:75000-77500 GCA_023846275.1 Vanilla planifolia
TCTTCATCTTCTTCTCCTTCTTCTTCTTCTTCTTCTTCTTCTTTGTCTCCTTTAACTTCTTCTTCTTCTTATTCATCATCATCTTCTTCTTCTTCTTCATCTTCACCCTCTTCCTCTTCTTATTGTTTTTGTTCTACTTCTTCTTCTTCTTTTACTTCTTCTTCTTCATCATCAGCATCTTCTTCTCCTTTTTCTTATTCTTTTTCTCTTCTTCTTCTTCTCCTCCTTCTTATAATTCTCCTTCTAGTTCTTCTTCATCATAATCTTCTCCTTCTTCTCCTTCCTCTTCCTCTTCTTCTCATTCTTCTACATCTTCTTCTTCTTCTTTTTCTCGATCTTCTTCTCCTTTTTCTTCTTCTGCTTGTTCTTCTTCTTCTTCATCATCTTCTTCTTTTTCTTCTTCTTCTCTTCTTTTTCTTCTTCTTTTGCTTGTTCTTCTTCAACTTCTTCTTCTTCCTCTTCTTCTTCTTCATAATTGTAATCTTCTTCTTCTTCTCCTTCTTGTTCTCCTTCTTCTTCTTCATCTCCTTCTTCTTCTACTTCTTCGTCTTCTTCTTCATCTCCTTCATATTCTTCTTGTTCTTCGTCTTCTTTTTCTATTTCTTCTTCTTCTCCTCCTCCTTCTACCATTTATTCTTCTTCTTCTTCAACTTCTTCTTCTTCTTCTTCATCTTCTTCTTCTTCTTCATCTTCTTCATCCTCTTCGTCTTCTTCTCCATCTTCCTCTACTTCTTCTTCTTCTTCTTCCACTCCATCATCATCATCTTCTTCTTCTTCTTATTCTTATTCTTGATCTTCATCTTCTACTTCTTATTCTTCTTGTTCTCCTTCTTCTTCTTGTTCTTCCTCTTCTTCTTCCTCTTCTTCTTCTTCTTCTTCGACTTTATCATGATCTTCTTTTTCTTCCACTTCTTCTTCATCTTCTTCTTCTTCTTTTTGTTCTTCTTCTTGTTTTATTACTACTTCTTATTCTTCTTATTCTTCTTTTTCTTCTTCTTCTTCTTCTTCTTCTTCTTCATTTTCTTCTTCTTCTTCTTCATCCTCTTCTTTTTGTTCTTCTTCATAATTATAATCTTCTTCTTCTATTCCTTCTTGTTCTAATTCTCCTCCTTCTTCTTCTGCTTCTTCTTCTCTTTCTTCTTCTCTTTCTTCTTCTTTTTCTTCCTCTTCTTCTTCTTCTTCTTCTTCTTATTCTTATTCTTATTCTTCTACTTCTTCTTCCACTTGTTACTCCTCTTGTTCTTCTTCTTCTTCTTCTTCTTTTCTTCTCCTTCTTCTCATTCTTCATCTTCTTCTCCTTCTTCTTCTTCTTCTACTTCTTCTTCTTCTTCTTCTCCTTCTTCCTCTTGCCCTTCTTCTTCTTCTTCATCCTCTTTTTCTTATAATTCTGCCCTTCTTCTTTTTCATCTTCTTCTTCTTCATCAAATTGTTCTTCTTCTTCTTGTACTTCTTCTTCCCCTTCATCTTCCCCTTCATCTTCTTCCTCCTCTTCCAATTTCAATTTCTTCTTCTTCTTCTTCTTCTTCCCCCTCTTCCTCTTCTTCTAATTCTTCTTATTCTTCGTTTACTTCATCTTCTTCTTGTTCTTCTTCTTCTTCTTCTTCTTCTTCTTCTCCTTCTTCTTCTACTCCTTCTTCTCCTCCTTTTTCAACTTCTTCTTCTTGTTCTTGTTCTTCTTAATCTTCTTCTTCTACTACTTCTTTCTTTTCTAGTTTTTCTTCTTCCTCCCTTTCTTCATCTTGCACAACTTTTTCTTCTTCTTCCTCTTCTTCTTCTTCTTCTTTCTCTTCTTCTCTTCCTCTTCTTCCTCTTCTTCTTTTTTTTTCTTCCTCTTTTTCTTCTTCTTCTTCCTCTTCTTCTTCTTCTTCTTCCTCTTCCTCTTCTTCATCTTCTTCTTCTTCTTTTTCTTCTAGTTATTCTTCCTCCTAATCTTCTTCTTCTTTTTCTTCTCCTTCTTCTTCCTATTCTTCTTCTTCTTCTTTTTCTTCTTCTTCTTTTTCTTCTTCTTCTTCTCCTTCTTCTTCTTCTTCTTCTTCTTCTTCTTCTTCTTATTCTACTTCTTCTTTTTGTTTTTCATAATCTTCTTTCTCTTCTTCTTCTTCTTCTTCTTTTTCTACATCTTCTTCTTCTTCTTCTACTTCTTCTTCTTTCTCTTCTTCTTTTTCTACTTTTTCTTCTCTCTTTTTTTATTCTTCTTCTTCTTCTTCTTCTTCTTCTTCGTCCTCCGCCTCTTGTTCTCCTCCTTCTTCTTATTCTTCTTCTTCTTCTTTTTCTTCTTCTTCTTCCTCCTCTTTTTCTTCTTCTTCCTTTTCTTCTTCTTCTTCATCTTCTTCTTCTTCTTCCCCTCCTCCTCCTTCTCTTCTTCTTCTTCCTCCTCTTCTTCTTCTTCATCTTCTTCTTCTACTACTACTTCTTCGTTTTCTTCTCCTTCTTATTCTTTTTCTTCTACTACTTCATCTTCTTCTTCTCCTTCATTATCTTCTTCTCCTTCTTCTTCTTC
>JAIUJO010000847.1:10000-12500 GCA_023846275.1 Vanilla planifolia
TGGTTCTTCTTTTTCTTCTTAATCTTCTTTCTTTTCTTCTTCTTCTTCTTCTTCTTCTTCTTCTTCTTCTTCTTCTTTTTCTTTGTCTCTTTCTTTCTTCTTCTTCTTCTTCACATTCTTGTTCTTCTTCTCCTAGTTCATCATCATCATCATCATCACCATCATCATCTTCTTGTTCTTGTTCTTGTTCTTCTTCTTCTTCTTCTTTTTCCTCCTCCTCTTCTTTTTCTTCTTCCTCCTCTTCTTCTTCTTCTTCTTCTTCTTTTTCTTCTTCTTCTTCTTCTTATTTTTTCTTCTTCTTCTTCATCATCATCATCTACTTCTTCTTCTTCTCTTCTTCTTCTTCTTCTTTATCATCTTCTTCTTCTTCTCGTTATTCTTCTTCTTCTTTTCCCCTTCTTCTTCTTCTTCTATTTCTTCTTCTTCTCCTCTTTCTTCATCATCATCCTTGCCTTCTTCTTCTTGCACTTCTTCTTCTTCCACTTCTTCTTCTTCATCTCTTTATTCTTCTTCTTCTCTTTCTCCTTCTTCTTCTTCTTCTTCTCTTTCTTCTTCTAATTCTCATTGATCTTCTTCATCTTCTTCTTCTTCCTATTCTTCATCTTCTCCTCCTCCTTCTTCCTCTTCTTCTCTTTCTTCTTCTTCGTCTCCTGCTTCTTCATCATCCTCTTCTTATTCTTATTCTTCTTCTTCTTCTTCTTCTTTTCTTATGCTTCTTCTTCTTATTCTCATTCTTCTTCCTCTTCTACCTTCTCCTCTTCTTCATCTTCTTCTTCTTCTTCTTCTTCGCCTTCTTCTTCTACTTCTTATTCTTCTTCTTCTTCTACTCCTTCTTCTTCTCTTTCTTCTTCTTCTTCTTCTCCTTCTTCTTCTTCTACTTCTTCTTCTTCTTCTTCTTCTCGCTCTCCATCTTCTTCTTCTTCTTCTTCTTCTTCTACTCGTTCTTCTTTCTATTCTTGTTCTTCTTCTTCCTCCTCCTCTTCTTCTTCTTCTTTGTCTTCTTCTTATTCTTCTTATTCTTCTTGCTCTTTATCATCATTATCATCATCGTCATCATCATCTTATTCTTCTTATTCCTCTTCTAATTCTTCTTCTTCATCTTCATCTTCTTCCTTTTCTTCTACAACATCTTCTCTTCTTCTACATCTCGTCCTTCTTCTTCTTCTTCTTCATCATCTTCTTCCTCCTCTTCTTCTTCTTTTTCTTCTTCATCTAAAGTTCTCATTCTTCTTCTTATTCTTTTTTGTCTTCTTCTTCTTGTTCTTCTTCTTCTTCTTCTTCTTCTTCTATTTCTTCTTCATCATCATCATCTTCTTCTTTCTCTATTTCTTCTTCTTCTTCTTCTACTTCTTTATTTTCTTTTTCTTTTTCTTTTCTTCTTTCTCTATTTCTTCTTCTTCTTCTTCTACTTCTTTATTTTCTTTTTCTTTTTCTTCTTCTTCTTCTCCTCCATCTTCTTTGTCTTCTTTAACTTCTTCTATTTCTTCTTCCTCTTCATCTTCTTTTTCTTTTTCTTCTGCTTCTTCAACCTCTTCATCTTCTTCTTCTTGTTCTTTGTCATCTTCAACTTCTTCTTTTTCTACTTCTCTTCCACTTCTTTCTATTCTTCTTCATCTTTTTCTTCTTCTTCCTCATCTGGTTCTTCTTCTTCTATTTCTCCTTCTTCTTTTGAACCTTCTTCTACTCTTTCTCCTTCTTCTTCTTCTTCTTCTTCTTCTTCTTCTTTTCTCCCTCTTCTTCTTCTTCTTCTTCTCCTTTTCGTCTTATTCTTCGTCTTCTTCTTCTTTTTCTTATTCTTCATCTTTCTCCTCCTCTTCCTCTCCTTCCACTTCTTCTTCTTCTTCATCTTCTTCTTCTTCTTCTTTCTCTTCTTGTTCTTCTTTTCCTTCTTCATCTTCTTCTCCTTCTTTTTCTTCTTCTTCTTCTTCTTCTTCTTCTTCTTCTTCTTCTTCATCTTCTCACTTTCTTGTTCTTCTTCTCCTTGTTCATCTTCATCATAATCATCTTCTTGCTCATCATCTTCTTCTTCTTCCTCCCCCTCTTCTCCTTCTTCTTTTTCTTCCCCTTCTTCTTCTTCCTTCTCTTCTTCTTCTTCTTCTTCTTCTTCTTCTTCTTCTTTGTCTTCTTCTTCTTGTAGTTTTTCTTCTACTTCTTCTTCATTATCTTCTTCTTCTTCCTTTTTTCCTTCATCTTCTTATACTTCTTCATTGTCTTCTTTTTCTTCTTCTTCTTCTACTACTACTACTACTTTATAATCTTCTTCTTCTTTTTCATCTTAAGCTTCTTCCTTTTCTTATTCATCTAATTCTTCTAATTTTACCTCCTCCTCCTCCTCTTCATCTTCTTCTTCTTTTAATTCTACTTATTCTTCTTCTTTGTCTTCTTCTTCTTCTTCTTGTACTTCTTCTTCTTTATCTCCTTCATCATCTTCTTCTTACACTTTTTCTTCTTCTTCTTGTTATTCTTCATCATATTCTTCTTCGTCTTCTTCTTCTTTACC
>JAIUJO010000847.1:15000-20000 GCA_023846275.1 Vanilla planifolia
TCCTTCTTCTTCTTCTCCTTCTTCTTCTCATTCTCTTTCTACTTGCTATTATTATTATTATTATTATTATCATTATTATTATTCTTCTTTTTCTTCTTCTACTACTTCTTCTTCTTCTTCATTTTCTTTTTCTTATTCTTCTTCTACTTCTTCTTTTGCTTCTTCTTCTTATTCTTCATCATGTTCTTCATCTTCTTCTCTTACTCTGATTCTTCTTCTTCCACTTCTTCTTCTTCTTCTTCTTCTGCTTCTCCTTGTTCTTCTTCTTCTTCTTCCACTTCTTCATCTTCTTCTTCTCCTTCTTCTTCTTCCCCTTCTTCTTCTTATTCTCCTTTTTCCTCCTTTTTCTTCTTCTTCTTTCGCTTATTGAACTTTTCCTTCTTCTTATTCTCAATCCTCTTCTTTTTCTTTTTCTTGTTCTTCTTCTTTTTCTTCTACTTTTTCTTCTTCTTCCTCTTTTTCTTCTTCATCTCCTCGCCTTATCCTTCATTTTCTTCCTCTAACTCTACTTCTTCTTCTTATTCTTTTTGTTCTTCTTTTTCTTCTTATTCTTCATCTTCTCATTCTTCTTCATCTTCTTATCATTCTTGTTCTTTGACTACTCTTTATTAGGGTTCTTGTTCTTGTTCTTTTTCTTCATCTTTTTCTTCTTCTTCTCCTTCTTCTTCTTCTTCTTCTTCTTCGTCTTCTTCTTCTTCTTCTTCTTCTTCTTCTTCTTCTTCTTCCTCTTCTTCTTTCTTCACTTCTTATTCTTCAATTTTTATTCATCTTCTTCTTCCTAAAATTCTTCTCCTAGCTCTTCTTCCTCTTCTTCTTCTTCTTCTTCTTCTTTTTCTTGATGTTCTTCTTCTTCATCATCATTATCATCTTGTTCTTCTTCTTCTCCTTCACCTTCTTCTTCTTCTTCTTCTTCTTCTTCTACTTCATTTTCTTCTTTTTCTTCTTCTACTTCTTCATCTTTTTTCTTTGTCTTCTTCTTCTTCTTCTTCTTCTTCATCTTCTTCAATTTCTTTTTCTCTTCCTCTTCTTCTTCTTCTTCTTCTTCTACTTCTTCTTCTTGTTTTTCTTCTTCTTCTTCTTCTTCTTCTTCTACTCTTCTCTTCTCTCCTCCCCCCTCCTTCATCTTGCTCTCTTTCTTTCTTTCTTCTTCCTCTTCCCCTTCTTCCTCCTCTTCTTCTTCTTCTTGTGTTTCTTCCACTTCTTCTTCTTCTTCTTCTCCTTCTTCCTCTTCTCTTTCTGCTTCTTCTTCTCCTCCTCCATCTTCTTCTTCATCTTCTTCTTCTTTTTCTTGTTCTTGTTCTTCTTCTTCTTCCTCTTCTTCTTCTTCTTCTTCTTCTACTTCTTCTTAATTCTTCTACTTCTTCTTCTTCTTCTTCCTCTTCTTCCTCTTCCTCTTCCTCGTCTTCTTCTTCTTCTTCTTCTTCTTACTCTTCTTCTTCTTCCTCTTCTACCTCTTCCTCTTCCTTTTCTTCTTCTTCTTCTTCTTCTTCTTCTTCTTCTTCTTCTTCTCCTCCTCCTCCACCTTTCCTTTGTCTTCTTCTTCTTCTTCTTCTTCTTCTTCTTCTTTTTCTTCTTTGTCTTCTTCTCTTCTTTTCTTCTTCTTCTTCTTCTTCTTCTTCTTCTTCTTCTTCTTCTTCTTCTTCATCCTCTTCTTCTTCTTCTTCTTCTTCTCTTCCTCTTCTTCTTCTTCTTCTTCTTCTTCTTCTTCTTCTTCTTCCTCTTCTTCTTCCTCTTCCTCTTCTTCTTCTTCTTCCTCTTCTTCTTCCTCTTCTTCTTCCTCTTCTTCCTCCTCTTCTTCCTCCTCTTCTTCCTCTTCTTCTTCCTCTTCTTCTTCTTCTTCTTCTTCTTCTTCTTCTTCTTTTTCTTCTTCTTCTTCTTCCTCGTCTTCTTCTTCTTCTTCTTCTTCTTCTTCTTCTTCTTCTTCGTCTTCTTCTTCTTCTTCTTCTTGTTCTTCTTCCTCGTCTTCCTCCTCGTCTTCTTCTTCTTCTTCTTCTTCTTGTTCATTTTCTTTTTCTCTTCCTCTTCTTCTTCTTCTTCATCTTTTTCCTCTTCTTTTTCTTCTTCTTGTTCTTCTTCTTCTTCCTCCTCTTTTTCTTCTTCATCTTTTTCCCCTAATTCTTCTTCTTCCTTTTTTTCTTCTTCTACTTCTTCTCCTTCTTCTTCTTCTTCTTCTTCTTTTTCTTCTTCATATTCTTCTTCCTCTTCTTCTTCTTTTTCCTCTACTTCTTCTTCTTCTTGTTCTTCTTCTTCTTCTTCTTCATCAACTTATCCTTCTTCTGTTTCTTCTTCTTCCCATTCTACTTCTTCCTCTTCTTCTTCGTCTTCATCTCCTCCTTCTTCTTCCACTTCTACTTCTTATTTTTCTTCTTCTTCTTCTTCTTCTACCTCTTCATCTTCTTCATCTTCTTGCACTTCTTCTTCTTCTTCTTCTTCTTCTTCTTTACCATCTTCTTCTTCTTGTTTTCCTTCTCCTTTTTATTCTCCTTCTTCACATTCTTCTTCTTCATCTTCTCTTTCTTGTTTTACTTTTTCTTCCTCTTCTTCTTCTTCCTCTTCTCCTTCTTCCTCATCTTCTTTTTTTTCCTTCTGTTCTTCTTCTTCTTCTTCTTCTTCTTCTTTTTCTTCTTCTTCTTCATCTTCTTCTTCCACTTCTTCTTCTTCTTCTCTTTCTTCTTTTTCTTCTTCATCAACGTCATCATCTTCTTCTTCTTTGTCTTCTTCTTCCTCTTCTTTATGTTTTTCTTCTTCTTCTTGTTCTTATTGTTCTTCTTCTCCTACTTCATCCTCTTCTTCATCTTCTTCTTCTTCTCCTTCTCCTTCTTCGTCTTCTTCTTCGTCATTTTCTTCTTCTCTTCCTCTTCTTCTGCTTCTTCTTATTCTTCCTCTTCCTATTCTCCTTCTCCTTTTTCATCTTCTTCTTCTTCTTCTTCTTTTATTCTATTTCTTCTTCTACTACTTTTACTTCTTCTTCATCATGTTCTTCTTCTTCTTCTTCTTCTTCTTCTTCTTCTTCTTCTTCTTCTTCTTCTTTTTCTTCTTCTACTTCTTCTACATACTCTGCTTCTTCTTCTTCTTCTTCTTCTTTTTCTCTTTCTTCTCCTTCTTCTTCTTCTACATCTTCTTCTATTTCTACTTCTACTTCTTCCTCTTCTTCTTCTTCTTCTTCTTCTTCTTCTTCTCCTTCTTCTTCTTGTTCTCCTTCTTCTTGTTCTTCTTCTTCTTCTTTTTGTTGTTCTTCTTCCACTTCTCCTTTTTCTACTTCTTCTTATTCATCTTATTCTTCTTCTTCTTCTTATTCGTCTTCTTTTTCTTCATCTTCTTCTTCACCTTCTTCTTCTTCTTCATCTTCTTCTTCTTCTTCTTCTTCTTCTTCTTCTTATTCCACTTCTTCTTCTTCTTCTTCTTCTCCTTCTTCTTCTTCATCTTCTTCTTCTTCTTCTTCATCTACTTCTTCTTCTTCTTCTTCAACTTCTTCTTCCTTTTATTCTTCTTCTTCTTGTTCTTCTTGTTCATCATCATCATCATCTTCTTCTTCTTCTTCTTCTTTTTCCTCTTCTTCTTTTCCTTTTTCTGCTTCTTTTTCTTCTTCTTCTTCTTCTTCTTCTTCTTCTACTTCTTCATCTTTTTCTTCATCTTCTTCTTTTTTTTCCTCTTCTTCACCTTCTTCTTCTTCATTTTCTTCTTCTCTTCCTCTTACTCTTCCTCTCTTTCTTTTTCATCCTCTGCTTCTACTACTACTACTACTTCTTCTTCTTCTTCTTCTTCTACTCCTATTGCTCCAACTTCTTCTTCTCCTTCTACTTTTTCTTCTACTTCTCCTTCTTCTCCTTTTTCTTCCTCTTGTTCTTCTTCTTTTTCTTCTTTTTTTTTCTTCGCCTTCTTCTCATTCTTGTTCTTCTTTTCTTCTTCTTTTTCTTCTTCAACTTCACCTCCTTCTTCTTCATCACGTTCTTCTTCTTCTTCTTCTTCTTCTTCTTCTTCTTCTTCTTCTTCTTCTTCTTTTTCTCCTTCTTCTTCCTTGTCCTCTTCTTCCTCTTCTACAAATTTTTGTTCCGTTTCTTCTTCTTTTTTTGTCATCTTCTTCTTCTCCTCCTTCTTCATCTTCTTCTCTTTCTCCTTTTTCTTCTTCTCCATCTTTTTCTTCTACTGGTTCTTCTGTACCTTCTTCCTCTTCTTCCTCTTCTTCCTCTTCTTGTTCTTGTTCTTCTTCTTATAATTCTTCTTCATCACCATCTTCTTCTTCTTATACTTCTTCTTGTTCTTCTTCTTGTTCTTCTTCTTTTTCTTCTTTTTCTACATAATCAAATTCTTCTTCTTCTCATTCTTCTTCTTCCTCTTTTCCTTCTTCTTGTTATTCTCATTCTTCATCTTCATCTTCTTCGTCTTCTCCTCCTCCTCATTCTTCATCTTCTTCTTCTACCTCTTAATTTTCTTCTCCATGTCCATCATCTTCAGGTTGATCTCCATCTTCTTGTCCTTCTTCTTAATCTTATTCTTCTTCTTCTACTTCTTCATCCTCTCCTTCATCTTCCTCTTCTTCTTCTTCTTCATCTTCATCTTCTTCTTGTTCACATTCTTCTTCTTTTGTTCTTCTTCTTACTCTTCTTCCTCTTCTTCTTCTTCTTCTTCTTCTTCTCGTTCTTCTTCAACATCTTCTTCTTCCTCCTCTTTTTCTTCTTCTTCTTGCTCCTCTTGTTCTTCTTCCTCATCATCTTCTTCTTCTTCTACTTCTTCTTCTTCCTTTTCTTCTTCTTCTCTTCTTCTTCATGTTCTTCTTCTTCTTCTTCTACATCTTCTTCTTACTTTTTGTCTTGTCTTTCCTCTTCTTCTTCTTCTTCTTCATCATCTTCATCCTTTTCTTTTCCATCTTTGTGTTCCGCTCGTTCTTTTTCTTCAATTTATTTGTCTACTTCTCCTTCTTCATCTTCATCTTCTTCTTCTTCTTCTTCTTCTTCTTCATCAACTTCCTCTTCATCTTCTTCTCCTTCTTCATCCTTTTC
>JAIUJO010000847.1:27500-93967 GCA_023846275.1 Vanilla planifolia
TTCTTCTTCTTCTTCTACAACTACTCTTTCATCACCTTGCTCTTCTTCCTTTCCTTCTTTTTCTTGTTCTTCTTCTCCTTCACCTTTTTCTTCGTCTTCTACTTCTTTTTCTTGTTTGTCTTCATCATCATCATCATCATCTACTTCTTCTTCTTCTTCTTCTTGTTCTTGTTATTCTTCTTCTTCTTTTTCTACTTCTTCATATACTTTGTCTTCTTCTTTTTCATGTTCTTATTCTACTACTTCTTCATCATCTTCTTCTTCTTTTTCCTCTTCTTCCTCTTCTTCCTCTTCTTCCTCTTCTCCTTCTTCCTCTTCTTCTTCTTCTTCTTCTTCTTCCTTCCCTTCTGCATCTTCTTCTTCTTCTTCTTCTCCTTCTACTTCTCCTTCTTCTTCATCTCCTTTTTCATCTTCTCCTCCTCCTCCTTTTTCTTCTTCTTTTTCTTCTTCTTCTTCTTCTTCTTCTTCTTCTTCATCTTCTTCCTCTTCTTCTTCTTTCTTCTCTTCCTTTTCGACTTCTTCTTCTTCTTCTTCATTTTCTTCTTCTTCTCTTATTTCTTCTTCTTCTTCCTCTTCTTCTTCTTCTTCTCCTCCTTCTTCCTCCTTTCCAACTTCTTCTTCTTCTTCTTCTTCTTCTAATTCTTCTTTTTTTCTTCTTCTTCTTCATCATCTTCTTCTTCTTCTTCTTCCTCCTCTCCTTTATCTTCTTCTTCTTCTTCTTCTTCTTCTTCTTCTTCTATATTTTCTTCTTCTCATCCTCTTCTTCTTCTTCTCCTTCTTCCTCTTCTTCTTCTTCTACTTCTTCCTCTTCCTCTTCTTCTTCTTCTTCTTCTTCTTCTTCTTCTTGCTCTTCTACTTCTTCCTCTTCTTCTCCTAATTCTTCTTCTTATCCTTCTTCTTCTTCATCTTCTTCATCTTCTTCTTCATCTTCTTCTTCTTCTTCTTCTTCTATTTCTTCTTCTTTGTCTTCTTCTTCCTCTTCTTCTTTATCTTCTTCTTCCTCTTCATCTTCTTTCTCTTCTTCCCCTACTTCTACTACTTCTTCTTCTTCTCCTTCTTCTTCTTCTTCTTCTACTCCTTTTTCTTCTTCTTCATCTTCTCCCTCTTTTTTTTGTTCTTCTTCTTCTATTTATTCTTCTTCTACTGCTGCTTCTTGTTCTTCTTCTTCTTGGTCTTCTTCTTCTTTTTCTTTCATTTCTTCTTCTTCTTCTTTCCCCTCTCCTTCTTCTTCTTCTTCTTCCTCCTCCCTTCGTCTTCTTCTTCCTTTTCTTCTTCATCTTCTTCCTCTTCTTCTTTTTTGCTTTCTTTCTCTTCTCCCTCTTATTCTTCTTCTTCTTCTGCTACGTCCTCCTCTTCTTGTTCTTCTTCTTCTTTTTCATCATCTTCTTCTTAATCTTCTTCTTCTTATTATTCTTCTTGTTCTTCTTGTTCATCATCATCATCTTCCTCTTTTCTTCTTCTTCTTCTTCTTCCTCTTTCTCTTCTTTTTCTTCTTCTTCTTCTTCTTCTTCTTCTTCTTCTTCCTCTTTCTCTTCTTTTTCTTCTTCTTCTTCTTCTTCTTCTTCCTCTTCTTCTTATGAAGAAGAATAGGAGGAAGAAGAAGAAGAGGAAGAAGTAGAAGAAGAAGAAGAAGAAGAGAGGAAGAAAAGAAGAAGAAGAAGAAAAAGCAGAAGAAGAAGAAGAAGATGAAGAAGAATAAGAAGAAGAGAAAGAAGAAGAAGAAGAAGAAGAAGGCACATGTGCATGCACACACATGTACATGCATATTTGCACAGGCACATGCATGCAAACTCACACATGCACACCCACAACACAGACCCCTACATATACACACACCCCCACACATGCAAACACACACAAATACATGAGCACTTGCACACACACACACACTCTCGCATGCACACACACGCACACATAAAAATACATATTCAAGAAGATGCATACACATGTGCACACACAAACAAACAAGCACACATAAGAAATCATACACACAACATACACACAGACCCATACATGCATAAACACGTGCAAAAACCCATAAACTAATGTGCACACAAGCACATATACATGAACATAGACACACACATGTATATGTGTGTAGACATACACATGCACACATACACAACCACAAGCACTCACACATGTGAATCACATACATGTAAAATCCCACACATGTGTGCACATGTATACACACACATGTACACATGCATGTGTGCACAAACACAAACACATTCATACACAAACACACACACTTATACACCCATCCCATGCATGCAAACAAACACAGACATATATGCACACATACACACATAAAAACAAATAAACCTGCACACAAATACACACATGCACATACACAAGCACTCTCAATTAGACACACACACACACGAAAGTACACACATGCATATAGATAACAACACTCACACACATACACATACATGAATAGACATGCACCCACAAACATGCACACAACACGCATGCATACACACACACATGCACATGGACACCAACTCACATGCACAAGCCCACACACACAAGCACATGTGCTTGCAAGCACACACACACACACACGAATGCACACAATTGATCACACACACAAAATTAAAAGCACACACACACAAACACAGACACACACATGCACATAAACACACTTACAATAGATATGCATCCGTGCACAAAAATACATTCGCACACACACACACATATACACAAGCACACAGATGATCAAATGCACATAAACACATGCACACACACTCACACATATATGCATGTAGCCATGCACAAACTTACCTAGCAATACACAAACAAACATGGTTATACACATACTCACAAACACAATCACGTACGTACACACATATGCTCACATGTGCATACACACATATGCATACACACTTGCACACACACATGCACATACACTAACACATATATACATGAACAAATGCACATGCACATATGCACACACATAAGCATGCATGCACATATGCACATGTGCACAAACACATGCACACGCACACTCACATGCACAGATATGCACACACACACAAACACATGCATGCACACACGAACTCATAAGCGCACACAGATGTGCCACATATAGGTGCACCCATAAACATAAATGCACTTGCAAAAAGACACACATAGATATATTAATGAATACACATACACACATATGCATACACATACACACATATGCACACACATGCAAATGCACATACACATACTCACATGCACAAGCTCAGGCATACAAACATGCATGCATACTCTTGCATAGACACACACACATGCACACACACCGTACACACATAGACATATGTATGCATAAAAGCATGTGCACAAACACACACAAATAAGCACACATATGCACACATATACATGAACACACTCATGCACAATGCACACAAGCATACATTCTCTAACAAATGCATAAACAAAAAATACACAACATAAATAAACACATGCATGCATGCACACTCACAAGCACAAACATAAAGATGCATGCACACACACCTACACATGAATACAGACATGCACACATGCACACATGTACACATAAGCACACACAAATACAGACATGCACATTCAAATGTAAAGATAGATGCATAGACATGCATGAATACACATGCACATACAATCACACAATCACGTGCAGAAAATCACACATGTAAAGACAAACACTAACAAACCACACACACATGTACACAAGCACAAACACTAACATAGCACATAAGCACATACACACACATACACTGACACATGTGCATACACACATGCATGCAAACAAATGTGTACACACACATGCATTAATACCAAGATGCACACATATGCTTGAACATGATGACATGCATGCAAACATGCAGACACATGTGCACACACATACACACACAATATGACAAACACATGCTCATGTACACACAAACACACACATGAATATGAAACACATGTGTTCGTGTGCACAAATATATGCATAGAGGCATGCACACATAAAAACCAACAAACACACCCCCATAGACACATGCACACACACCTACAGTCATGCATGTGCACATATGCACACACAAACCACACACATGCATATGCACATGCCCCTTATGAAGACACACAGACATACAAACACACACAAGAATAGCCACACATGCACACACATGCATACACATGCACCCCCCCCCCACACACACACACATGCATGCATGCACACTCATTCACACACAAACACAAGAATACACTCGCATATGCATAAACATGCAAACACACACAAGCAAATTACCATGTGCATGCACACATACGAAAGTAGGCACACTCACCCAAACCTATATACACAAAAGCACAAATACAAACACATGCATACACATAATTGCTCACATGTGCACATACACACACAAATACATATGCACATAAAAACACAAAAACTCACACCCACCTACACACACATACACACCTAAATTTGACATAACTTGATCCTATTACATAACAGTTCATGAGTCTTCCTAACACATTATGCTTAAGCTAGTTCAATGGTTATTTCTTAACCTAATTTAATCCACTTAGACTTTGTCTTGACTCAATTTTCTTTGTTCTATATATTAACCGTAAGCTCCTCAACAACTATTTCCAAGACATAGTTTAGGCCACTTGGCCCTTAGCCTTTAGGCATTGTCATGTGTGGGTTGTTAGGTCACCTTTTTTAAGTCATTTTTTAAATATTAATTTTTTTATTAATTTTAAAATATTTTTGTAGATATTAAAGTAAATAAAATATTTTTCTAAGTATTAAAATAGTAGTACACCAAAAAAACTAATCATGAAAGAGAATGAATGTTGTTGTGTAACTTAATTATGACATATGCAAATATGTGATAAGATAAACAATCAAACCAATAGAGGTTTTTGAGATGAACACCTAATGGTTAGCTACTCCACCAATAATATCATCAATAGCTCCTTGATAAGCCATTCAAGCAACAATTATCCCATGGTCATGGTCACAGCTTTACATTACTTCACTTATGAATTTCTCCATGACACATTGTATTAAAACTCTCTAATTAATTGAAGCTATAAGATATTAAGATGATGATTTGAAAGACACTCAAGAATAACAAAATAAAAACAAATGCAATCATTTTGTCCCCATAAAATAGGTGGTGTCATAACCAATAGTAAACAATAATGCAGGTGCATGTGCATTTTGTGTTTGGGCATGTGTATGCATGTGCACATCAATGTGTGCATGTGTGTGTATGTGTGTGCACATATTTGTGTGTGTGTGCTTATATGTGTGTGTATGATTGTGTATCTGTGTATATGTGTGTGTCCTTGTGTAGATGTGTTTGAGTGTGTGGGATGGGTGTGGAGGGTATGTGAGCATGTACATGTTCTTGTTAGTACATGTGTGTGTATATGCGCATACAGATGGGCATGTGTATATGTGTGTGTGCATGTTTATGTGTGTGTGTGTGTGTGCATTCAAGAGTGTTTGTGAGTTTGTGTGTGTGAGTCCATGTATGTATGTTTGATCATATGTGTGTGCATACATGGATATATGTATGTGTGTGTATATATATTTTTGTGTGTTTGTGCATGCATATGCATGTATGAGTGTGTTGGTGCATGTGTGCATATGTATATATGTGTACATGCATTATGTGTGTGCATGCATTTACGTGTCTACGTGCTTTTGCATGTGTATGTGTGTATGTGCACATGTGTGTAGGTGATTATGATGAGTGTACATGTGTGTGTGTGTGTTTATGCATCTATGTGTGTATGCGAGTGTGTGAGCTTGCATGTATGCATGTGCATGCGAGAGTTTTAGTGCATGAATGTACATGTGCATGTGTTTGGACATGTGTGTTCCTATATTGTTCTTTTCTGTGTGCCTATTCATGTAAAAATGTGTGTGATTATACATGTGCATGTGTGTGCATGTGTAAGCATATGTGTTTGTGTAGTTGTGCATGTGAGTGTATGTGTGTGTGTACATTTGTGCTAGTGTTCATGCACGTGCATGTGTGTGTGCATGCATGCTAGTGTGTGTGTGTGTGTGTGCATACATGTAGGAGTTCATGTGTGTGCATGTACTTATGCATGTGTGTGAGTGTACTCATATCTACGTGCGTGTGCATGTGTGTTTTTGTCAGTATGCATATGTATGAGTGTATCTGTTTGTGCGCATGCATATGTGTGTATGTATTTACAAGTGTGTGCATGTGTATGCTTGTTTGTATGCTTGTGTGCATGTTTATGTGGGCATCTATGTGCATGTGTGTCTACATTTATGTGTGTGAGCATGAAAATTTGTATGCATGTTTTTGTGTATGTGTGTGTGTGCATGTGCATGTGCATCTATCTACAGGTGTGTGTGTGTGTGTATGGGTGTGTGTGATTGTACATGTATGTTTATATGTGTGTGTTAATGTGTCCTTGTGCATGTGTGTGTGGCCATGTACATGTGTGGATGTCCTTGTGCATTTGTGCAAAAGTGTGTGCATGCGTATATGCATGCATTTGCATGAGTGTGTGAGCATGTGTGTGCAGGTGGATGTGTGTGTGTGTATATGGGTGTGTGATAGTATATGTGTATATGCATTTATAAGTGTGTATGTATGTGTGTGTGTGTGCATATGTGTATGAAAGTGTATGTGTATGTGCATGTATATGTGTGTATGTGTCCTTGTGCATGTTTGTGCATCTACATGTTTTTGTATATCAACAAGCATGTGAGTATATGTTTGTATGCATATGTTTGTGTGTGCATGTGTGTGTGTTTGTGTATTCATGTACTTGTGTGTGTTCATGTGCATGTTTTTTTTGTGTGTGTGCATGTGTGCATATGCATATGAGTGTGTGGGTGTGTGTGCATGTGAGTGTTGGTTTATGTACACATGCTTATGTTTGGGCATATGTGTGTGTGTGTGGAGGTGTGCGTGTCTGTGTGTGTGTGCATGTGTGTGTGTTTGTGTGCTTGTGTGTATGGGTGCATGCAAGTGTGCTTGTGAGTGTACATTCATGTACGTGTGCTTCTGTGTGTGGGTATGCATGGGTGTGTGTGTTTAGGTGTGTGCACATGTGAAGTTTTGTGTGTGTCTAGTATGTGTTATATTTATAGGTGTGCACGTGTGTAGATATGGGTGTGTGTGTGTGTGTGTGTGAGTTCATGTGCCTATATTTTTGTGCACTTACAAGTATGTGGATGTTTATTATGTTTGTATTGCAAAAATGAGCACGTGTGTGAGATAGAGAGAGAGCATATGCATGCATGTTCTTATGTGATTGTGCATGCATGTGTGCATTCGGGCATGTATGCGTGCATGCGTGTGCATGTGGGCATGTGGGTGCATATGGGTATGTGTAGTTGTGTGCTTGCAAGTGTGTAGGTGTGTGTGCGTGTCTACGTGCTTGTCATGTTTATGCATGTGTATGCTTGTATATGTGTGCTTGCTTGTGCATATTCATGTGTGTGTGTGTGTGCATGTATGTGCGTATATATTTTTGTGTCTCTCTATGCATGTGTATCTGCATTTATGCACACGTGTGCACATCTATATGTGGATGAGTACATGGCCATGGGTGTGTGTGGTTGTATTTGTCTTGTGTGTATGTGCAGGAATATTTTTGTGTGCATGTACAACTTTGTGTACACCACACATATGTCTATGTGTGCATGCGTATCTGTGTGTGCATCTACCTTTGTGTTTTGCTTGTGCGTGCATGTATGTATGTGCTTGTATGTGTTTGTGTGCATGCTTGTGCAAGTGTATTTGCATGTGTGCATAGGTACATCCATGTGTGTGCGTGTGCATGTGCTTGTGCGTGTTTGTGCATGTTTACTTATTAGAAGATATAAATTATGCAAGTATACATATGCGTCCCCAATATTCTTGCTTTATGAAATTCATATATTTATACGACAAACTCGAGATATAATTAATGTTTTTTATTTCATACATATCTCTCCCTTTTTTCACTACGCATCAAAAGATAAAATAAGAGTAAAAAATGCAAACAAGGACTACACATAATAATATTATTTATACATAATTTTTCTTTAAACCACCAAGGGTACAATTATAAGAAAATATTTATAATCTTTTACAAATATAACAAAAATAATTTCTTGTCATGCACTCTACTTATGTTTAATTTAATGTCATTTATGATTTTGAACTTTATCACTCTCTTTATGTATGTTTTTGGTAATTCCTATAAGAAATCAACTTAAAATAAATCTATAAGATTTAACATGCTCACAAGGGCTTTGTTATACCCAGTAAAAATTTTTATGTTAATCTTTAATAAATTAATTTTTGGCTTGGATGATTTCAGATCGACAGTAGGATGAGCCAGGAGCTCAATTGGAGGCTATTAGAATTTCTGAAATTTTCTGGGGATTTTTCGGAGCACCGAGGAATTTTTAAGTAATTTTCCCTGATTTATTGGATTTTTAGAAATTCGAAAATCCATCTAAATTAAACCGGAAATTGGTTTTTACCGAGCGTGAACCGGACCGGAGCGGTTCAGCGAAGGCGGGGGCGGTTCGCCGAGTGCGTTTGCGCGTGCGTTTGGATAAGCCGCGGATAAGCGGATCGGACGGACGAGATCAGCGGTGGAGATTAACCGGCTGATCGAAGGTTAAACGGCGTTTTGGCAGGTCAACCGGCACTTAATGGGTCGTTAACGGGTTATTACCGGTTTAAGCGGGGTATTTAACCCGAACCGTTTCGACCCTTAGGGTTTCGAACGGCGGCCGGAGACGAGGCATTCGCGGCGGACGGCGATATTTTCCGGCAGCCTTTCAAGGGGCTTTTTATACCTGGAGGTTCGCGTGATCGAGGAGAATCGATTAGTACCGGTTTCGTGCGGCGAGGAGCAGCGGTTGGTCGCGTGAGAGCTTCACCGTCGCCACCGTCGCCGGAGAAGAAAGGTAGGAAATTCAGTTTAAATTTCGTTAATTAGCGAATTAAAAATATGGATTACTTTGCAATTAACCACCAGAGCATGTGAATTGTGTTTTTTTGAAAGTGATTAATGCAAATTATTGATTTAGCATTTTAGGGTTTCGGAAAATTATACCCGCCGAATTCGGGAATTTTACCAAGCATGTGTTGAATTGATTATGTGCTTTATTCATGTTAAGGTAGTATCGTATGCTGGAATTGTTTAATTTCGTAAATTGTCAAATTGGGGATCGGATGAAACTCCTTTGGTGGAAAATTTTAATTGAATCCTTAGAAATTAGTGACATTATTGAAACATTAGGATAGTACGAACATAGAATTTTGTTTCTCCTTGTTCGCGGTCGCCGGAAATCGGCGGAAGAATTTGATTTGGTCGGCGATTGCGTCGGCTAGGGTTTCGCGGGCATCGGACCGAGGAAGGAGAAGGGTTTAGATAATTACAAATTTAATTAAGTAATTAATGGTATTTACGCTATTTTATTAGTAATTAAAATAATCCAATTAACGGATTAATAAGAAATCGGTTCGGCGGTGTCGCGGTTCAGCGCGAGAGTTCCGAACCGGCAGCGAAAACCGGTTCAGCAGGATTCGGCGCGGACGAACGGCGCGAAAGCCGAACCGGCAGCGAAAACCGGTTCAGCGGGAGTCGGCGCGGACGAACGGCGCGGCGCGGAAGAGAGAGAAGCGGAAGGAAAATTCGGAAATTTATTATTAATCCGAATTTTCGGAAATAAAAAGGATAAGCGAAAAATTTAATTCGGAAATTAATCCGAATTTTTGGAAAAAGGATATATGTGGAATTTAAATTCGGAAACTATTCCGAATTTCGAAAAAATGGATAAAGACGGAAATTGATTACGGAATTTAAAAATTTCCTGAAGTAGGGAAAAATGTTATCAGTGACGACAGTACAGTTGAAAGCAGTCATACAGAGGTATGGTACATGGATGCTACCAGAACAGTCAGTAACTGGTATAGTTGTATTGCTTGGATGGCAATGGCATGGATTGAGTCAGTTTACTCAGTGTTGGCATATTTTATGGATTGGCATACTGGATCGGACTACTATAGACCCTATATGATGTTTTAGGGTAGTTGTGGTAGGTAACTGTGCGGTTCAGACTTAGCTTCCACAGTATACATGTGGATTGGTATGCGCCTTGTCGTACCTGGACACATGTTGCCGAATCTTGGAGTTAGAGATTGACAATGACTGTAGGGGCGTGAGCTTCTATGGAAGTTGTTGGTAGAGGACTCCTTGGGACGGTGGCTGAGTCGACCTCTTCTGGTCCACGAGTGTAGGCCTGCGCGCCTGAGAGTGGCAGCGGCAGGGGTGACTCGCCGTGGCTAGCCAGGGTGTCTCACGTTGGCTAGAGATCTATGTGACGGGTTTGTCTATAGTCTCCAGAAGATTGATTGACGAGAGACGCTGCGGTGTCGGGTGCTAGGCGCCATGCGTGCGCAGAGATGGGCGTGTCCCGCTGGCATGCTACCTGGGAGCACAGAGGAGAGCTACTCTGTTGTGACTGGGGGTGACTGTGGATGGTCAGAGTCTGGAACTGAGAGTGCCTTTCCACCCTACATTGTTATGCTGTATTCCTATACTCTTGCTATTATCCTTCTTTTGCATGTGAGTTTTTACTAGCTGTCTTTCCTACTGGGCGTAGCTCATTCCTTTTTTATCTATATTTTTCCAGTGGCTCGGCAGACTTGACGCCACCCAGCTTTAGGTGGGATCGTGATCAGTAGGCTAGTGGAGCAGATCTGATCTGTGATTTTTGAGATATTGCGATTAGTTGATTGTTGCTGTTGGATGTATTCAGTGAGACTGTTATTTTTATGTCTTGTATTATGTGAGGGTAATTCTGACTTATGTTCTGGTTGGATAATATTGTACTTGTTAGACTTGGTTTATTTCTTGTAATGTAATCTCCATTTACTGCCCTACCTTATTGTATTGGAGTATGGTGTGTGGAGTGCCATATCTTATTTGTGGATGTTATGTATTTTATTTTTGATGGTGAGGTCATTACATGACTATGGAACTTAACCGTGGGGGTTCAGACTTCTATTAGACCGATTCTCCTATCGGTATGGGTTAGGAGTATTGGGTCTAGCAGGAGTAACATTGCGCGAGTCCATCTGTTAATTCAGGAGTCATGAACCTGATTTGACGGTGTACCCGGGAGATGGGATCCACATTGTTAAGGAAAGTAGGTGTGTAATGATGTGTTATATCCTATGTTTTTCGTAGGCTACTCAGGTTGGTATGGGACGATCTGAGCTGTCTATATGTAAAAAAAAAAAAAAAAAAAAAAAAATGTATGCCAAAAATCAGCCTAGGAAAAAATGGGGTGTAACAGGCTTCCCTACTTTTAAGTTAAAAAAGGTAAAAGAATACACAATAGAACGATGGATATGCATCTATAGTTTCTAAGAACTACACCTAATTCCTAATTGGTAAACTACTTGTTAAAAATTCTAACTATAAAGACTAAAAGAGTTTGCTTATAGAAATTATTTGTAATTTTAACAAAATGATATGGACTAGCAAAGAATTTTTATTTCATTACTTTAAATCTCTTTCGTAACAAAACAATGACATTCTAGTTTTTATCCAAGGAATTATTTCTTTAATCTTCATTATTGAATGTTTTAATATAATGACCAAGGCTACACTTAACAGATAAACATGTTAACTCCCCCTAAGTTTTAGCACTAGAATCTCCACATTAAGCTCCAAGTTGAACTCTTACTAATTCTATCTTTGGAATTCATAACTTATATCATCCCAAAAAAAATTCATTTACCTCACATGTAATCATTAATACAATAAAATGCATATAAATTTATTGATGCACTAAATAGATTCATATTGCTTATATCAACAACTTAATAAGCCAAATAGAAAATCAAGTTAATCTCGTTTTTCATAATAACAAATAAAAAATATCATAAATCTTGATACTCTCGTCTTCCTAAAACTTTTCTAAGTAAGCTAGCATTTGACATTCAAGTTATGTATAAAAACATGATCTATTAAATTTCCTTAAAGTGATATTAAATAATTCTTACAAAGCTACTATGAAGATTAAATAGTTTATCTTGCTTTAAATCGATGGATTTTCTAACTCTAGAATCATAAGAAATATGTCCATGCATATCACAATAATTGCATGCAACTTGGGATTTACCATGAAAATAAAAAGTATGTAAACTAATATTATTTCTATCATATAGTTATATGATGATGAATGTTTATGCATATAAGAAATAAAATAACTTCTATTATCATTCACATATGCATATGAACATTTCAATCCATATTTTTGAGTCAAATAAGATGTAACATTAGAATTTCTATTCATAATACTATTATTCCTATTCATATAAGTTAAAGGTGGAGCATGTATAGGCACATATGGATGAGGATAACAAGTAGAAGAATAAGAAGGTACACTAACAAACATTTCTTTTAAAACATTTAACTCTTTTTCTTCCAAACAATATTTGTTATGTTTTCTTTAAAAATAAAATTTCTTTTCATAAAGAATTTTTTTCACATTCAAAAAATCAATACATGAATTGCCTAATGTTAAAGTTGTCTCACATTCATCAAATTTACTTTGTAAGGTATTTAAATTAGTAGCATGTATAAGTAAATAACTTTAAAGTTGTTCATTTCTAATTTTAGCTCATTTTGCTACTTTCTAATAAGTAAACATTATGCTCTTGTTTCTAATATTTTACTTTAAGTTTGGCATACATTCCAATAAATTGCTTATGCACAACTATAAGTTTATCTCAGGAAATAAACTATTCATCATCACTAATAATATGATTATCACTAATAGAGAAAGGAAAATGTTGTGCACCTTGGAATAAAGAGCTTTCTCTTGAGGTGCATAAAACTTCTCTCTTCTTTATTCTCTTTACATTTTTAACTTCTTATTCATTTCTTATCATGGGTAAGAAACATATCCTATTTTTCATATAACTTTTCTAGTTCCTATGTAGCCTCAAAACAAATTTTTAGATGATAAATATTGATTCTAATTTATTGAGACAAAGAAAAATAAAGATAATTCATTTCTTTAACATTTATGAGCCTTAAACTTCTATATTATTGATCAAAATCATTTGAAACAATAAGAGAATTTTCAAATGAAAACCATAAATCAAAATTAATATTTAAAATAAAAGGTTTAAAATCATTTTTTTATAAAGAAATATTTTGACCATGAAATATAGTGGATTCATGTAATTAACAATATATATAATAACTCACTACACAACAAGAAATGAGAAAGATGAGATATTCTCTTAAGAATTTCATCCCTCTATATAACCTACTCTAATACTACTTGATGTAATCTTTATCAAGGTAATGCATAAGAGGGGGTGGGGGTGAATTGTGCTTTTAAACTTTTTGCTATTTCTAAAATCTTTTCTTAAATGAAAAATTATAAATCCTTAAAACATGTATTTAACAATTTTATTAAATAAATTATGAAAAGAAAATAAAAATTTGAATGTTTTAAATATTTTTTAATAAAATACTTTATTCCTAACAAAAATAATTTCAATAAATTTCTTTTATATGGACTTTTTATTAAATATTATTAAATAAAAAATATGATAAATTATATAATAATACAGAAAATAAAAGTAAAAATAGATTTTTTGGTGGTTCAATCTAACTCGTGCCTACATCCAACCCCATTTAACAAGATTAAGAATCCACAAACAATGCCACTCTCTTTCATCATAGTAGGTAGAGATAATATTTGTAAAATGCACCTGTTATCATAGTAGGTAGAGATTCACTATCATAGTCTCAATATAAAATCTTCCAATATTGAAATTAAATAAAAAATTATAATTAAGCATAATGCTTCACTATTTTCTTATAACATCACATATAGCACAGGTCTATGAATTAAGATGTCAGAATATGAATATATATATATATATATATGAAAAAGGTCGAAAAAAACTAAAGGACTTAGTTTAGAAATATTTAATCCAAAAAATTTATCAAAATGTATTAACATTATTAAACAAAATGGAATTAAAAATGAACTTGCTTTAATATGAACTTTTCTAAAAAAATAAAAAAGGAATAAGGAAACAAATGATGAATTTTAAAGCATTCCCAATAAGATATGCAATCGAAGAAAATGATGATGCAAGAAAGAAGAAAAATGAGTTACAAACACGTCTGAAATGTTGAAATTAGATTGTAAGTTTTAGTTTTGCACTTTTTCTTTGTAAAATATTAATGTCAAAAGTTTAAATCATTAATCCTCTTTCATTTAACACTCCTTTATTTATATTATAATATTTTAGATGAAATTAATTTTTTTTACGACTATAAAATGTCAACTAAAATAGCCATTACAATTTGATTCTCAAAATAAACAAAAACATCTTTTTGAAACACTGATTATGAGTATGAAAGTGTTGCCATCTAATCTGGGAGGACAAAATAAGAACTACTCATTCAGAGTATTAAATAAAGGGTCCATGTCTAATTCAAGTGAGATTACAACTAGATCATTAGATCTCACATGCTGGATGAATGGTGTTGATGGGTAAGAGCACTATTCATAAAGGTAGAGACAATCTAATTCATTCAATCAAGCTTTATGGATAAATGCCTAGATGAAATGTATTAATCACAAATGTAAAGAAGCTCATAATTGTTTGATTAGGATTTACATATAGGTTGTTAGATGACAATTACTATTCGAAATGGAAAAATTGATATTATCCATTTGATCTAGCTTGTTAAATGAATGGTTTGATGGAATTTACCATTCATAATAGTGAATGCCATAATAATTGTTTCATCACTAAAATGTGTAATCAAGTGACAGTAGTTTGCTCCAATTTAAAAGCAAACATGTTTAATTTTTAGTCCCATATTATGAGCTTGTACATGATGTTTACCATTTATAATACATCTTTCAATATAAAGGTAAGCCTAATGGCTTTGGATGTTTCTTGGTTCTCTTAAGAAGTAAAGACCCACATCACCTATTCATATATTTATTGATCTAACCTAATTTGATCTTATTACTCAATAGTTCATGAGTATCCCTAACATCTTATACCTAAGCCAATTAAGGAGTTATTTCTTAACCTAACTTAATCCACTTAGACTCAGGCCTGACTCCATTTGGTTTGTTCTATCACCTAACCTAAAGCTCTTCATGGATTATCACCAAGGTGCAATTCAGGCCATTTGGCCTTTAGCCTTTGGGCTTAATCGTGTGTGGGTTGTTAGCTAAAATGTTTGTTTTTTTAAGTCATTTTTTAAATATGAATTATTTTTTTACATTTAAAATATTTTTCTAAGTACTAAAATTATAATACACCAAAAAATAATGATCATGTAAGAGAACGAATGGCATTATGCAAACACGTGATAGGATAAACAATCAAACAAGTAGATATTTTAGTGATGAACTCTTAATGGTTAGCTACTCCACTAATAATATGATCAATAGCTCCATGATAAGCCATTTAAGCTACAATTATCACATGGTCATGATCATAGCTTTAGATTACTTCACTTGTGGAAAGTAAATGTGTATGTGGATGTATATGTGTGTTTGTATCTGTGTGTGGAAGAGCAACTGTATGTGCATGTATTTGTGTGTATGTATTTACATGTGTTTACATTTTTGTTTGCATGTTTGTATGTTTTTGTGCATGTTTACATGGGCATCTGTGTGCATTTGTTTGTGCATTTATGTGTGTGAGCATGTGCATGTGTATGCATGTGTTTGTGTATGCATGTGTGCATATGCATTTATGTGTGTGTTCATGTGCATCTATCTATAGGTGTGTGTATGGGTGTGGATGATTGTACATGTATGTCTACTTGTGTGTTAATATGTTCTTGTGCATGTGTGTGTGGGTGTGTATGTGTGTGGATGCATTTGTGCAATTTCACAAATGTGTGCATGTATATATGCATGCATGTGCATGAGTGTGTGAGACGTGTTGTGCTGGTGGATGTGTGTGTGCATGTGTTTTTGAAAGTGCATGTGTATATGCATGTTCATGTGTGTATGTATCTGCATGTGTTCTTTATCATGTGTGAGTATGTGTCCTTTTGTGTGTTTGTGTGTATGCAAGTTTTTGTGTATGAGCAAGCAAGTATTTGTATGTGTGTGCATGTTTATGTGTGCACGTGTGTGTGTGTTTGTGCATGCATGTACTTGTGTGTGCTCATGTGGATGTTTTTGTTTTTGTGTGGGTGCTAGTTTATGTATGTGCATATGTGTACATATGTGTGTTGGTTTATATGCACGTGGATATGTTTGTGTGTGCGTGTGTGTGTCCATGTGTGTGTGTGTGTGCCAGTGTGTGCTGGTGCATACAAGTGCACTTGTGTGTGTGCATTCATGTACATGTGCTTGTGTGTGTTTATGTGTCTATGTATGTGTTATACTTGTACGTGTGCATGCGTGTAGGTGTGGGCACGTGGTTGTGTGAGCTTATGTGCTTATGTTTGTGTGCACTTAGAAGTATGTATATGATTTTGTGTGCTTGTATGTGAACATATGTACTTATGTGTGTGAGAGAGAGAGAGCATATGCATGTATGTTCTTATGTGATTGTGTATGCATGTGTACATGTTGGTATATGTAGGTGCTTGTGCATGCGTGTGGGCATGTGTGTGCATGTGGGTATTTGTAACTATTTGCATGCAAGTTTGCCAATGCGTATGTTTGTCTATGTGCTTGTCATGCTTACACACATATGTATGTGTGCATCTGTGTGTGTTTTTGTGTGTGTATGTATTAATATGGGTGTTTACATGTATGTGTGTATATATTTGTTTGTGTGTGCATGCATGTGTGTGCATTTTGTGTGCATGTGTGCACACTTTGTGTGTGGATGAATACATCAGTGTCGGTGTATGTTGTATTTGTCTTGTTCGTATGTGCAAGCATATTTTTGTGTACATATATATCTTTGTGTACTTCATACAAGTCTCTATGTGGGTGCATGTGTGCTTCTATTTGTGTGCATGTACTTTTGCATATGCATGCATTTCTCTATATGTATTTGTGTATGTGTGTGCATACGTACATTTGCATGTGTGTGCACACGTGCACATGTGTCTGTGTTTGTGTTTATGTGCATGCATGCATATTTGAGTGCATGTGTGTGCATATGTGTGCATGTGTATGTCCATGCTTCTGTGTGTTTATGTGAGCACGTGTGCGCAAGTGTATGTGTTTGTGTACATATGCATGTGTCTGTGCATGTGTGTGTATGCATGTGTGTTTTTATGCATGTGTGTATGTGTGTGCATGTGTGTGGGTGTGGGCAAGTATTGGTGTGTGTATTTGTGATTGCATGTGAGTGTGTGTGCTTGTGCATGTACATATGTGGATAAGTGCATGCCTGTTTATGTGTTTTGTTTGTGTGTGTGTGTGTGTATTTGTGTAAGCATTTGTATGGGTATGCATGTGTATGTGTGCACATGTGTGTGTGTATTTGTGTAAGCATGTGTATGGGTATCATGTGTATGGGTATCATGTGTATGGGTATCATGTGTATGTGTGCACATGTGTGTGGTGTGTATGCATGTGTGTTGGTGTTGTGTGAGTGTGTTTGTGTATATGTGTGTGTGTGCTTCTCTGTATGCATAGGTTCATTCATGTGTGCATGTGTATGTCCAATCATAAACACTTATGCATGCATGCATGTATGCATGTCTGGGTGTGTTTGGCTATGTATATGCGAGTGTTTGTGCATGGGAGTATGTATTCATATGTGTGTATGTGTATGTTGGTGTGTGTGCATGCATTGTGAGTGTGTGTTCATGTGTGCATTAATGTATATGCATGTGTGAGTGTGGATGCACATGTGTGTGCATTTTATTTTTGTGCTTTACAAGCACGAGTGTGTGCATGCGACTACATGTGTGTGTGAACATGTATGTGCATGTGTGTCCATTTGTGTGTTTGTTTATGTCTGTAAGCATATTTGTGTACTATGCCCATGTGTGTGTGTGTGTATCTGATCGTGTTTGTGTGTGTGCATGTGCATGAATGGGCATATGCATGCATGTGTGTGATTGTGTGCATGTGCACTTTTGTATGCATTAATGTGTCGGTGTGCATGTATTTTTGTGGTTTGTGCATGAATTTATGTACATGTGTGTGGGTGTGTGTTTACGTGCTTGTTGGTGTCTAAGTGCTTATGTATATGTGTGTGTGCATGTGCATGTGTGTTGTTCAAATGTTTAGGCATGTGTATGTACATGTGTGTGTGCACATGTATGCATCATTTATGTGTGTGTGTGCATCTATGTACATGTGTTCATGTCATGCATGCTTACAAGCATGTAAGTATGAGTCTATGTGTGTGGCTATGTGTGTGTGTGTGTGTGTGCAAGAATGTATTTGCATGGGTGTGGATGTGATTGTGTGTGTGTCTATGTCTATGTATGTGTATGTGTGCTTGTGCATGTGTGTGCATGTGTGTGTGTGAAAGTTTTTATGCATGTGCTTGTGTTTTGTGCATGTGAGCATGCATATGTGTCCATGTATTTGTGTACCTGTGGTTGTGTCCATGTGTGTTTGTAACATGAGTGTGTTACTTCATGCATGCATATGTGTGTTTGTGTGTATATGTGTGCATGTGCATGCATGTGTGTGCATGTTCATACATGTGTTAGCATGTTTATGTGTGTGTGTGTGTTAGGTTGCATATGTGTGTTTGTGAGTATGTGTGTATGCTTGTGCATATGAATGCATTTGTGCATGTGTACATGTGTGCATTTTTGAGTGTATGCATGTGATGTCTGTATATGCCTGTGCATTTTTTTGAATGTTTGTGTGCATGTGTGTGCATGTGTGCTTGTGTGTCAATTTGTTTTTACATGCATGTGTGTGAATGTGGTTGCAAGTATGTGTGCATGTGCATATGTTTGCATGTCAATGCATGTATGTGCTGGTGTTTGTCCTTGTGTGTGTGTGTGTTTGTGCATGCACTTTGTGTATGTCTATGTGTATGTGTGTATACGTGTGTGTCTATGTATGTGTGTATCCATGTATATGTGAGTGTGTGGTTGTGTATGTGTAGGTACTTGAGCAAGTGTATTTGCACATTTGTGTGTGTGTGCTTCTATGTGTGCATCCATGTGTGCATGTGTTCGTCTATGTATGCTCATGTGCTTATATGCAAGTGTGAGTGAATGTTTGGGTGTTGGTATTCTTGCAGGTGTGTATGATGTGCATGTGTGTGTATGATGTGCATATGTGTGTCTTTGAGTGTGTTTGCATATGTGTATATTGCATGTGAGTATGCATGCATGTGTATATATGCATGGGGTGTGTGTGCATCCGTGCATGTGTGTGTATGTGTGTACACTCAGATTTTTTGTATGTATGCATATATGTATGTTTCTATGTTCTATGCATGTGTGTGCATGCCAATATTTGTGTATGTGCATGTGTGTCCATGTGTGTGTGTTTGTATGTGTAGGTGCATAGGTGCATGTGTTTGTGTGTGTTGTATACACATGTGGGTGCATGTGTGTGTTGTGTGTGGGTGTGCACGAGTGTGCTCACGTGGGTGCATGTGTTAGCATTTGTGTCCATGTGCATATGCATGTGTGTTGCTCTATGTGAGTGTGTATGTGTTGGTGTGTGTGGTGTGTGTGTGTGTGTGTGCATATGTTTATGTGGCTATGCAAGTGCACGTGTGTGTGGGTATGTGTCGCACACTTGTGCATGTGTGCATGCATGTGTATGTTTGTGTGTGGGGGCATGTGTGTGGGTTTTTGTGTATGTGTGCATGAATTTATGTATGTGTGTGTGTGTGTGATTGTGTGTTTGAGTGTGTGTGCATGTGTGTGTAGGTGTGTGTGTGTGTGTATATACATACATTTGTGTGTGTTTATGTGCTAGTACACTCATGTAAATATGTGTATTTGTGTGTGTTCATGTGTTTGATTATTTGTGTGTATGTGTGTGTACACGGAGGCACATGAGTGTGTTGGTGCATCTATGTGTGCGTGTGTGTATGTGTGCATGAGTTTTTGTGTGTGCATGTTTATGCATGTAGATGTGTTTGTTAGTGTGCATGTCCATGTGTGCATGTGTGAGTGCTTATTTGTGTGTCCACATGCATCTGTGTATGTGGACATGTGTGTGCAAGTTTGTGTGGTAGAGTGCCCATATGTGTATATACATGCATGTGTGTGTTTGCATATGTGTGTGCTTATGTGTTATCCATGTATTTGTATGCGTGCACTATCTTGTGTGTGTTTGTGCTTGTGTGCTCACTTGCACATGTCCGTGCATGTGTGTGTGTGCGAGTTTATGTGTGTTTGTGAGTTCGTGTGCACATGAATGAATCTGTGTTCACGCATTTGTGCATGTGTCTGGGTGCATGTGTGTGTCCTTGTATGAATGTGTATATATGTGCATGTGTTTGGGTGCTTGTGCATATGTGCATGTGCAAGTGAATGTGTGTATATGCTTGTGTGCTCAGATATTTGCACCTTTATGTGCATGTATATGGTTATGTGCATGCATGTGTGTATGTATCTACATATGTCCAAGTGTGTGTGGGTGTCTATATGCATGTTTTTCTTGTGTGTTTATGTATTTGTGAGTATGTGCATTCATGTGCATGTGTGTGTGCGCGCATGCATTCATGTGTGTGTGGTTGGGTGTGCATGTGTATTGGTGTGTGTGTGTGTGTGTAAGTGTGTATGCATATGTATGTGCTATGTGTGTGTATGATCATGTCTGTGTATAGGCATGTGTGCATGTGTGAGTGTGTGTGTGTGTTGTTTCTGTGTATTTGTTTGTCTACATTCATGTGTGTAGACACACGGATGTGTGTGTGTGTGTACGTGTGCATCTTTGTTCGTGTGCATGTGTGTATGCAAGTGTGTACATGCATGTGTGTGTATGTATGCAAGTGTTTATGCATTTGTGTGTGCAAGTGTAAGGATGTACACAAGTGTATGTTCATGTGTGCGTGCACTTATGTGTATGTGTGTGTTGAAGCATGCACATATCCATGTGAGTGTGTGTATGTGGGCACGTGCATGCAAGTGCATGTGTGTTTTTGTGGATGCACATGTTTATGTGTGTGTGTGTGCAAGCGCACGTGTGTGGTCACATTGTTGTGTGTATGTTTGTGGATGGTTGCATGTATGTGTGTGCACAAGTGTGCGTGTGCATATGTGTATGCATGTTTTTGTATAAAAGTGTTCGTGTGTATTCATATGGCCATATGTGTGGGTGCCTAGGTATGTGCATGTTTGTATGTGTCTATGTGCATGTGTGTGTGGGTGTGTGTTTGTGTGTGTTTTTGTGCAGGTGTACTTGTGTGCATGTGTACATGCATGGGTGTTGTGTGTCTGTGTGATCGTTTCTATGTTTGTATGTGTCCATGTGTGTATGCATGTGCATGTTTATGTGTATGGGCAAGTGTGTTTGTAAGTATCTGTGTGTGTCTTTATGTGTGTTTCTATGTGTGTGCATGTGTTTCTATGTGTTTGAGTGCATGCATGTTTTTGTGTGCATGTCCACATGTCTGTGTGAGTGCAAGTGTATGCATGTTTATTCATGTGGATAGACATGCATTTTTGTGCAT
Source organism: Vanilla planifolia (assembly GCA_023846275.1). Lineage (NCBI taxonomy): Eukaryota > Viridiplantae > Streptophyta > Magnoliopsida > Asparagales > Orchidaceae > Vanilla > Vanilla planifolia. Next base: position 49,091 of record JAIUJO010000847.1, read on the forward strand.
GTAAAAATGTGTTTGTGTATACATGCATTTGTGCAAATGCACTTGTTGTTGTTTGTGTGTTTTCATGGGCATGAGTGTGTGTGTTTATGCAAGCATTTGTGTGCATGTGTTTGTACTTGTGTGTGTGTGTGCTTGTGTTAGTTCATGTGTGTACAAGTGTGTATGTGTGCACATTAGTCTGTGTGTGAGTGCTTCTGCAAGTATGTACATATGTGCACTCGTTTATGCATGTGTGTATGTTTGTGTGCTCATGCGATTGTATGTGCATGCCTATTTTGTTTGCATGTTTGTGAGCTTGTGTTCATGTGAGTACATGTATGGGTGTGTGTATGCATGTACATGTGCATGCATGTGTGCATGCTTGTGCATATGTGTGTTAGTGTGCATGCTAGAGTGTGCATGTGTGTTTTTACATGTGTCTATCTATTTGTGTGTGTGCTTTTGCATGAATGTGTTTGCATAGTGCATGAGTGTGCATGTGCATGCATTAGTGTGTGCATGTGTGTTGGTGCATAGGTGTGTATTTGTGTTCTTACCTTCATGTGTGCATGTGTGCATGCGCTTGCATGTGTTTGCAAGCATGTGCTTGTGTGCTTATATAGGCATGCATGTGTGCACACATACAAATGTGCACATGTGCTTGTGTGTATGTGTGCCCATGTCTGAGCGAGTGCATGTCTTTTTGTGTGAGTGCATTCGACTGAGAGTATATGTGTATATGATCGTATGTCTATGTCTATTTTTGTAAGTGTTTTTGCATAAGTGTGTGAGCATGCATGTGAGTGTATGTATGTATGCATGTGTATGTGTGTGCATGCTTGTACTTGTGCAAGTTTGTGTGTATGTTTTTTTTATGTGTGTTGTATATATGTGTGCATATGCTTATATATGTGTATGTATGAATGTGTATGTGTGTGTGTGGGTGCATTGGTGTGTTTGAGTGTGTGTTTGTGTGTGTGAGTGCATCTGAGCATGTGTGTGCTTATATGTGTGTCTAGGTGCATGCATGTTCACTTCACTACAAGCATTTGATTGCATGTCTATGTATATGTGTTCGTGCGTGTGTCTGTGTATGTATGTGCATATGTGTGTGCATGCATGAGTGCATGTGTGTATATGTGTATGCATGTGTGTATTTAAGTGTGCATATTATGTGTATTGGTGTGTGCATGTGTGTTTGCATGTCTGTGCATGTTTATGCATGTGTGTGTATACATGTTTGTGTGTTTGAGTGCATGTTTGTGCATGTATGCGTGTGTTTGCACAAACTTGTCTATCTGAGTGTGGATATGTGCATCTATAAGTATGTGTGCATGTGCTTGAATGTGTGTGTGTGTGTGTGTGCATGTGAATGTGTGGTGTTTGTGTATGTGTGCATGCATACACATGTGTGTGAATATGTGTGTATATTTTTTGTGAGTGTATTCGTGCGTCTAGATCTGTGTGTGTGCTTGTCTATCGATGCATGTGTGTTTTTGTGTGCAAGTTAAACATGTGTGTCTACTTGTGTGCTTATGTACTTGTGTGTGTACATATATGGTTATGGGTGTGTGTGCACTTGTGTGCTTTGTGCATGTCTTAGTGGGCATATGCATGTGTGCATATGTTTGTGCATATATGTGCATGTGTATGTATGCATAAGGGTGCATTTATGTGTGCATGTGTACCTATGTGTGTATGTGATTGTGCATGCATGCTTATGTAGGTGTGTGAAAGGGTGTGTGTGTGTATTTGTTTGCATGTTTATGTACATGTGTGTGCATATGTGCATGTGTGAGATGTGTGTGCCCACATGCATGCATGTGTGTGCATGCAGTGTGTGTGTGTGCACACAAATTTTTGTCTCTGAGTGAGTGCATCTACATGTGTGTGTTTGTGTGCATGTGTGGGTGTGTGTCATGTGTGTGCCTATGTGTATCTGCAAATGTGTGTGAGTGTGTGCATGTGCACATACATATGTGTATGCATGTGCATGTTTGTGCATGTATGTTGGTGAGTGTTTGTATATTGGTGTGTGTGAACTATGTGTGTATGTGTGAGTGCATGTGCTTGTATGTACATGCACGTGTGTGGTTGTGGATATGTGTGCATGTACATGCATGTGTGTGTGCATGCACATGTGTTTCTGTGTGATCATGTGTGTGTGCTTGCATGTGTGTGTGTGTGTGTGTGCATAAGCATGTGTGTTTGTCTATGTGTATGTATATGCATTAGTACATGTGTGTGTGCATGTGTGTTAAGTTGTGATCATGTGTGAGGGTTGGTTTGTCTACGTGCATGTGGGTGCATTTGTGTGGATACATGTGCATGTGTGTGCATTTGCATTTGTGTGTGTGTGCATCTAAGTGCATGCATGTTTGCATGCATGTATGCATGTGCATGTGGTGTGTGCATGAGTGGGTATATTTGGGTTTGTGTGAGTTTAAGTGCATGTGTATGTGTGTGCATGTTTTTTTATGTGCATGTGTGTGTGTGTGTATATATGTCCACAGTTGTGTGTGTTTTAATGCATGTATGTGTGTTTTTGTGCACATGTGTGTGTGCATATGTGTCTAAGTGGTTGTGTGTGTGTGTGCATGTGTGCATGATTGTGTATGTGTGTGATTCTACGTGTGTGTGTGTGTGCATGTGTGTATCTATCTTTATGTGTGTGTATTCTTATGCATATGCATGCACGTGTATATGCATGAGCTTGTGCATACATGTGTGTGTGTTTGTGTGTGAGTGGGTACATGTATGTTTATGCTTTCATGTTTATTTGTGTGTGTGTGTGTGCACATGAATATATGTGTGTACCTATGTGCACATGTGTTCTTGTGTGTGCATGTGTGGGTGGGTGCATGTGTGCATGCCATGTGAGTGTGCAAGAATGCTTGTGCATGTGCAAGTGTGGGTCTTGGTGTGTGTGCACATGTGCACATACATGTGTTTGTACATGTAGGTGTGTGTTTGTTTGCATTTATGTGTGTGCATGTGTGCATTTTTGAGTGTTTGTGTACATTCATAGATGTTTGCATTTGTGTCTGTGTACATGTTGTGTGTGTGTATTTATGCATGTATAAGTGTATGTGTCTATGGGTGTGCATGTGCATGTGCATGCATGTGCCTTTGTGTTTTTTTGTGTGTATGGTTGAGTCTTCTTATACATTCTTGTATGCATGTGTGCACAAGTGTGTGTGCATGTTTGCACCTTTTTGTGTATGCATGCGTGTATTTTTTGCATGTGTATGAGTGGGTGCTCGTTTGTGTGTATGAGTGTGTTCATATGCGTGGGTCCATGTAAGCATTTGTGTGTGCTTGTGTTTGTATTTGAGTATTTGTGTTTATTAACATGAGTTCAAGTGCTTGTGTACATGTATGTTTGTGTGTCTAAGTGTGCATAAGTGTGCGCATGTACCCATATGTACTTTTGCATGTTTATGTGTGTTTTCCATACGTGTGTGTGCAGGCATGTGGGTCTGGGTATGTTTGCATGTGTGCATGTTTGTGTCTGGATACACAAATGTGTATTTGTGTGAGTGTGTGTTTATGTTTATGTGTGTGTTTTTATGTGTGAAAGTGTGCATGTGCAAGAGTGTGTACATGTGTTTATGCATGTTTGTGTGTGTGTGTTTGCATGAATACGCATGTCTAAGTGCATGTGTATGTGCATGCATGTGTGTGCATGTGTGTGAGTTTGTGTGTGTATGCCTTTGCATGCATGTTTTTGTGTATGTGTGTGTGTATATGAGAAAGTGTGTGTGCATGTGTGTAGGTATGTTCCTATTTTTGCCTATACATGCACACACATGTGTGCTTATGAGCGGGAGGGTGCATGTGTGTGGGTTCATGTGTAAGCATGTGGTTGTTTGTATGTGATTGTGCATGTGTGTGCATGTATATGCATGTTTTTGCATATGTGTGTGCTTGTGTTCACATCTATGTAGGTGTGTGCATTTTCATGTGTGTGTGTATGTGTATATAGGCATGCACGTATATTTGTGCATGCGTGTATGTGCATACATGTTTGTATGTGCTTGTGCTTGTGTGTCTGTATGCATGCATTTGTGTGCATGTGTGTAAGCACACATGTTTTGTGTATGTGTGTGTGTGTGTGTGCATGTTTGAGTTTAAGTATAAATGAGTACACATGTGTGTATTCACGTGTGCTTGTGTGAGTGTATGTGTAGGTATGCCTATGTGAGTGTTTGGGTGCTTATGTAGGTGTGCTTATGCATGTGTGTCTGCATGCATAGATGCTTGTGCATGGGATCACACGTCTATGTGTCCATGTGGGCTTGTATGTGTGTGTGGGTGCATATATGTGTGCGTGCATATGTTCGTGTACATATCTAAGTGTGTATGTATGTGCAAGCATGCTTGTGTGAATGTGTGTGTGAGTGCGTGCATGTGTGTGATTCATGTGCATTTGTGTTTGTGCACATGTGTATGTGTATATGTGTGTTCACTTCTAAGTTGTGTGTTTGCATGTTTATGCATGTCGACATTTGTGAGTGTGCTTGTGTGTGTGCATGTTAATATTTGTGTATGTATGTGCGTATGTATAAGGCTATATGTGCATAGTTGTATGCATGTGTTCATGTTTGTGCATGCATGTGTGAGCATGTATGACTATGTGTGTGTACGTGTGTATGGATGTATGTGTGAGCATTAGTGTGCATGTGTGTGCATGTTTGTGTGTCTATCTGTCTTTGTGTGTGCATGTGCATGGATGTTTGTATGTATGTGTATGTGTGTTTGTGTTTGTGCTAGTGTGAGTATATTTGCATGTGTGCATGGGTACATGCATGTGTCTGTTTGTGCACATGTGTGTGTGTGTGTACATGTTTGTGTGTGCATCTTTTTGCAAGCGTGTGTGCATGAGTGTGGGAGTGATTATGTGTATGTATGTGTCTCTTTGTGTGTATGTATGTGGGTATGTGTGTGCATGTGCATTTGTGTGTATGTGTGGGTGTGACTATGTGCATGTGTATTCACTTATAAGTGTCTGTGTGTGTTTATATACATGTGTATGTATGTGTGTGTACAAGTTCATGTGAATGTTGTGTATGTGTATGCACATGTATACATGAGTGTGTTTGTGTATCTTTATGTGAGTGTGTGTTTGTGTGTATGTATGTGAGCATGTATGTGTGTGTGCATGTGTGTGTGTGTGTGCATGCTTTCTTGCATCTCTATGTATTTGTGTGTCTGTGCATGATTGTGTGTGCTTGAGTTTGCATACATGCGTATGTGTGTGTGTATTATGTGTGCATGTTGTGTGCATGCATGCATGTATGTATTTGTGTGTGTATGTGTGTGTGTATGATTATATATCTTTGTGTGAATGTGCATGTGTGCTTGTATAAGTTTTTTTCTTATGCATTTGCATTTGCATACGTGTTCATGTGTGTGTGTGAGTGTTTGTGGGTGAATGTGTGTTATTTCATGTGTTTATGGGTGTGAGTGTGTGAATCACTATGCCCATGCATGTGTGTATGTGTGTGTGTCGACTTGTATATGCATGTGTCTGCATGTGTATGTGTGTGCATGTGTATGTGTGCATGTCCACTTATGTGTGTTTGTATGCATGCATGTGTCTTTTTGTGTGTGTTTTGCATGTGTGAGCAAGTGAATGCATGTGTTTGTGTGTGTGTGTGTGCATGTGCAGAAGGTGAGGTCTTTCTATAGGTGTTTCTGTGTGTGCAGATGCTTGTAGTTGTGTGTGCATGCATGTGTATGTGCATGCACGGAGTGTGCACATGCACACACATGTGTTTCTATGTGTTTAGGTGTACATGTGTGTGTGATTGTCGACATTTGTGTGGGTCTGCACACACATGTGTGTTGGAACGTACACACATGTATGTATGGACGTACACACATGTGTGTGTGGACATACACACATATGTGTTTTTATTGGTGTGTCCATGTCTTTGTGTGTGTGTGCCTATGTATGCACATGTTTGTTCATATATTTGTGTATGCACATGTGTGTATGTGTGTGTGCTTGTGTGTGCCTATGTGTGCTTTCATGTTTGCATGTGCTTGTGCATGTGCATGTGTGTATGTTTTTGTGTGCATACATGCATGCATGCATATGTGTATGTGTGTACTTGTAGGTGTGTGTGTGTTTGTATGTGTGTGTGCATGTGTGTGTGTGTGTTTTTGTGATCTTGTGCATTTGTGTGCCTGTGTGCACATGAATGTATTTGTAGTCACGTCTTTGTGCATGTGTGTATGTGTGTATGCATTTATGTTTGTGCATGTGTGGGTTTATTCATATGCGCATGTGTTTATGGTTTGTTATTGTATAGGTGTGTGCATGTGCATGTGTGTGCACTTATTTATGTGCGAGCATTTGTGTTTTGCATATTCACATGCGCTTGCATATATAGGTGTGCATGTACTTGTGTGTCTATTCATGTGCATGAATGTGAGTGTGTATTTGTCTATGCATGCATGTGTTTGTGTGCATAAGATTATGCACATTGTGAGCCTATAATGGTTTGTATAGATGTGTGTGCACATGCATGTGTGTTTATGTGAGTGTGTGTCTATGTTTTCATGCTTGTAGGTGTGGATGTGTGTGAGCATGTTGTGTTTGCATGTGTGTATGCATGGTGAGTGTGTTGCTTATGTTTGTGTGATTATATGTGTGTGCATGTGTGTGTGTGTATGTGTGTGTCCTTATGCATGTGTGCATGTGCACAAGAGTAGGTGAGTTTTTGAGCTTCGATGTGTGCACAAGTGTGTGTGTGTGTGTGTGTGCATGTTTGTGTACATGTCTATGCATGTGTATGTATGTGTGTGTGGTGGTGTGTGAATGAAATCATATGCATGCGTGGGTGTGTGTGTGTGTGTGCATCTATATGTGTCTGCATGTGTGTGTATATTTTAGCATTCAAGGGTATATGTGTGTGTGTGTTTATCCCCATGTTAGTTGTGCGGTTGGGCATGCTCATGTGTGTATACACACATATGTGTTCCTATGGGAGTGATTTGTGCATATGTGTGGGTTTATTTGTCTATGTGTGTGCTTGTGTGTGTATTTGGGTCAGTGTGTTAATGCTTATGAGTGTGTCTTCCTTTGTGTGTATGTGTATTTGTTCATGTATGTGAATTTATGCATCTTGTTGTCTGCATTCATGTGAGTATATGTGTGTGCATCTATATCTGTATACTATTACATTTGTTCATGCATGTGTATGTGTGTTTGTGTTGGTGTGCATGTATGTTGGCTTGTGTGTGTAGGCATTTTTGTGTACATGTATGTGTCTGTGTGTGTGTGTGCATGTGCGTGTGTGAATGGATACATGTGTAAGTGCACGTGTGCATCTTTGTCAGTATGTGTAGGTGTAGGTGTGTGTGCACATTTGTGTTGTGTGTATGTCTATGAGTGCATGCACTTGTGTGTGCATTCCATTGTGTGAGTATGTGTGTTTGAGCATATGAGTAAATGGACTTGTGTGTTCACTTGTTTGTGTGAGTGCATATGTGTGTGCTTGTACCTGTGGAAGTGTGTGAGCACTAGTGTGTCTTCGTGTGTATGTGTGTGTGTGTGTGTGTGTGATTGTGTGTGTGCATGTGTTTATGCATGCACATGTGTGTGTGTGCCCCTGTACATGTGTGTGTGTGCATAAGAGTGGGTGAGTGTTTGAGCATGGGTGCAAACATGCATTTGTGTGCTTGTGTATGAGTGTGCATGATGATGTGCATGTGTATGCATGCATGTATATGTGTATGGGTCGGTGGGTGGGTGTGTGCATTTGTGTGTGCATGCATGCTTGTGTGTGTAGGTGTGTCTGTGTACTAGTGTGCATGCATTCGTGTGCTTGTGTGGGTGTGTGTTTAGGTCTATATGTGTGTGCGTGTGTATACATGTTAATTTATATGTATCTATGTGCAAGAGCATGTCAATATGTGTGTCCATGCACATTCGTGTGCATGTGCTAGTGCACATGTATGGGTCCATGTATACATGTGTGTAGAGGTTTTAGTGTACATATGTTTGCATATGTGCATGTTCATATGCATGTGTTTATGTATGTGTGTGTGCATGTGCATGCATTTGTATGAATATGTTTGAGTTTGTACATGTGTGTGTGCATGCATGTGTGTGTAAGTGTGTGTGTGTGTGTGTGTGTGGATGTGTCAATGTGTGAATGTGTGTATGTGTGTGTGTGTTTGTATGTGTGAATATGTGTGTTTGCATATGTGTTTGCACATGTGTGTGTAAATCTATTTGTGTTTGTGTATATATATGCATGTGTGGTTCTAGGCATGTGTGTGTGCAAGGGCACCTTTGTGTGTGTGCCTAAGTGTGCATGTGGGCACGTGTATGTGTGTGTATTTATTATGTGGGTGTGTGTGCGTGTGTTGTGTGTGTATGCATGTGCATGCATGCATGTGTGTCTCCATATATGCATATGTGTGTGCATTTGGGTCTATATGTGCATATATGATTCTATATGTGTATGTGTGCATGTATATGTGTGGGTATGCATGTTTTACATATGTGTGCATGTGTGCATGCATGCATGTGTGTCTCCATATATGCATATGTGTGTGCATTTGTGTCTATATGTGCATATGATTCTATATGTGTATGTGTGCATGTATGTGGGTATGCATGTTTTACATATGTGTGCATATGCATATGTGTGTGTGCGTGTGTGCTTGTGTAAGAGTGTGTTCATGTTTGTATGTTCAAGCATACGTGTTGGTATGCATGTGTATGTTTATGCATTTGTATGTGCATATGCTATTGTGTTGTTTGTGCGTGTATGTGTGCACAAATCGATGCATGCATGTGCCTTTGTGTCTGTATGTGTGTGCATGAACACATGTGTGTTTTTTATATATGTGTGTGTGTGTTTGTGTGCATGTGTGTAGATGTATGCATGTACGCATATGAGCACATGTGTGTTGGAGCTAGTATGCATGTGTGTATGTGTGCACATGTTTGATTTTGCATGTGTGCATCTGAAAGTCTTTGTGCAAGTGTGGATGTGTATGGGTGATGCATGTGTTTGCATGTTTATATGTTCATGTGTGTGTCTATATGTGCATGTGTGCAAGCTTATGTGCATAAGTGTGTTTGCATATGTGTTTGTGTGTGCATGGATGTTCATGTGACTTTGTGTGCCTATGCATGCATTTGTATGTGTGTGTTTGTATGCATGCGTATGTGTATGTGTTGTGTGCATACCTATATTTTTCTGTGTGTGTGCATACCTATATTTTTCTATATGTGTGCATTTGACTATACATGCATGTGTACAAGTGTGTGTGTGGCTGTGGATGGGTGTGCATTGTATGTGTGTGCCTATGTGTGTGCATGTGTGTGAGCCTGTATCTATGTATGTGTGTGTGTGTGTGTGCCTATGCACATGCATGAATGTCCATGTTTGTGTGGTCGTGGGTGTGTTTGTGTATGTGTGCATGCTTGTTTTTTTTGCGTGTGCAGGTGTACATGTGTGTTCATATTTGTATGTGTGCTTTTGTGTGTGTGTGCCTATGTGTGCTTGTGGCCTTGAGTTCTTATGTGTGTTCATGTGTGGGTTCATGTTTGTTTGTGTACCATGTGAGTGTGCAAGCATACATGTGGATGTTGCTTGTGTGTTGATGGGTATGTACATGTGTGTGTGCATGTGTGCTTATATATATGTGTATGTTTGTGTGCAAGTACAAATGTGTGTTTGTGTATGCGTGCATGGGTGTATGCATACACATGTGAGTGTGTTCTATGTAAGCATGTGTGCAGGTATACATGTGTGTGGATTTTTGTGTCTATGCATGAGCCTGCATGTGTGTGTGTGTGTGTTTGCATATGCATGTGTGTGACCATGTGTGTGTGTGTGGTAAGTTTGTACTTATGTGTGGGTGTTGGTGTGCGTGTGTGCATGTGTGTGTGTGTGTGTGTATATGTGTGCATGTACATGTGTGTATGTGTACAAGCATGTGTTCATGTGTGTGTGTGTGTGTGTATATGTGTGCATGTACATGTGTGTATGTGTACAAGCATGTGTGCATGTGTCTTTTTATGTGATGTTTGTTCATGTGTGTGCATGGGTGTGGTTACATGTGTGTGGGTGTGTGGTGTGTGTGTGTGAGTGCATGTGTGGGTGTAGTGTGTGTGTGTGTGTATGGTTTGGCATGAGTTTACATATGTTTTCTTATCCATGTGCATGTGTGTTCCTGTGTGTCTATGTGCATTTGTACTTATGTGTGCATGTGTGTGATTATACATGTGTGTATTGTTGTGCATGTAAATGTGCATTTGCATGGGCATTTAGATGTGTGTGTGTGTGTGTTTACCTATGTTTACATGTGTATTAGTTTGTGTGTGTATGTGTGTGCGTATGCATGTGTGTGACAACAAACATGGGTGTGTGTGTTGATCTCTATGGGATTTTGTAGATGTATGTGAGTGTGCATGCATGTGTGCACACATGTACGTGCTTGCATGTGAGCTCAAGCGTGTGTGCAAGTATAGCATCGTGTTTTCATGTGTGTGTGCATATGCATGTGTGTGTCTTCATGCGAGTGTGCATGTGTGTAAGGGTGCCTACATGAGGGTGCCTATGTGCTAGTGTATGCATGCGTGTGTGTTTGGATGCATGTGTGTTTGTGTGCTAATGCACGCGTGCATGTGTGCATATATTTCTATATGTGTGTGCATGTGTTTTTACATGTGTCTACATGTGCATGTATTTATCCATTGTGTATGTGCACCCATGTGTTTGTGTGTGTTTGTGTTTTATGAGTGAGTGTGTGGGTGCATGTTTGTTTCTATGCATGTTTTTGTGTGAGCAAGCATGCATGTGTTGAGACGTGTGTGTCTATATGCATGTAGGTGCATGCATGTGTCTTTGTGCATGTCTATACGTGTGTGTATGTATGCTTGCACATGTCTAATTGTGTGTGAATGTGTGTGTGCTTTTGTGTGCTTGTGTGAGTGTGTGGGTACATTTGTGAGTGCATGTGTTTGTATGCAAGTGCATGTATGTGTGTGTGTGCAAGTGAATGTGTGTCTATGTGTGTGTAGGCATGTGTGCATGTGTTCGTGTGCATATGTGATTGTGTGTGTGTGCATGCATTTGTGTCCATGTGTGTGTGTATATGTTTGTGTACATGTATGTGTGCTAGTGTGTGTAGGTGTGTGTGGGTGTGTTTGTGTTTATGATTATACATTTGTGTTCATGTGTGTGTCCTTATGTGCTTATATGTGCTTGTGTGCATTTGTGTGGTGGGGGGTGCATGTGAGTCTATTTTTTTGTGTGTGCATGTCTTACTTTGTGTATTTTCTTACATGTGTGTTTGTGTGCTTTTGTGTGTGTGTACCTATGTGCATGTGTGTTCTTGCTTGTGGATAGATGCGAGTGCATGCAAGTGTGTGTGTCATGCAAGTGTGCAACTATGCATGTGCGTGTTATGTGTGTGTGAGTGTGTAGTTGCATGTATTGGCATGTGTGTGTGTATGTGTGTGTGTTTGTATGTTTGCATGCCTATGCATATGTGTGTGAGTGTCTGTGTGTATTGCTGTGTGTATGTGTATGTGCACATGGGTGTATGCACATGCATGTGTGTGTGTGTGTTCTATATATGCATATATGAGTGTGTGCATGTATGCATGTGTGTAGGTGTCGGTGTGGATGTGCATGTGTTTGTGTGTTAGATTGAGTAGCATGTGTTTATACGTGTGTATATGCAAATGCATGTATGTGCGTACCTATGTGTTCTTGTGTGTGCATGTACATGCACATGCATGTATGCATATATACACATGTTCGTGTGCCCCATGAGTTCTTGTGTTTGTATGTTTATCTAAATGTGTATGTGCATTTGTATGATTGTGTGTGTGCATGCATGCTTGTTCAAGTGCATTTGTGCAAGTTAAACCATGTGCAACTATGTGTGTGTTAATGTGCTTTTTTGGTACATGTATGTATATGTGTGTGCATGTATATATTATTGCATGTGCAAGTATGTGATTATGAGTGTGTGCATATGTGTCTATATGTCTACATGCATGTTTGTGTACATGCATTCATGAGTGAGTGTGTGGTTATTTGTGTTTGTTTATGGGTAGGAGTGTTTGTGTGTGTGCATGTGCTTGTATGTGTGTGGGTGTGGGTGTCTGCATGCATGCATGCCTACGTATGCACAGGTGTGCATGTTTGTGTGTTGAGCTTCCACTTATGTGTGTGCATGTGTGTGTGTGCATGTGCGTGTGTGTATGCACTTGTGAATGTGTGTATGCATGTGTGTATGCATATGTGTGTGTGCTTATGTATGTGTTTGCATGAGTGCATTTGACCATGTATGGGTATGTTCCTACATTTGTGTGTCAGTCTATGCATGTGCATGCTTGTTTGCGTGTGTTATTATGCATGCATGTGTCTACTTGGATGTGCATGTGTGCAAGCATGTGCATGTGTGTGTGTGAGTGTGTTTATATGTATGGCTTTGCATGAGTATGCATTTGCATGTGTGTTGAGTTGTGTGTATGCATGTGTGTTTGCATGCATGTATATGTGCACAAATGTTTATGTGTTTGCATATGCATGCATGCACATGTGTGTGTAGGTGCATATGCACATGAAAGTGTGTGTTCTTTTGGGTAGGTGTATTTGTGTGAATGGGTTTGTCTACACAGGCACTGTGTGTGTGTGTAGCTACATGTGTGAGTATTCATGCATGTGTATGTATTTGTGCATGTCCATTTGTATGATTATACATGTGTGTCTGTGTGTCTGTGTGTCTGTGTGTGCGTGTGTGTCTGTATGTATGTGTGCATGTCATTGTGTGTGTGGGCATTTGTGTTCGTGTGTGTCTATGTGTGAGTGCATTTGTGCATGAGCATATGTGCATGCACTTGTGTTTGCATTTGTTTGTGCTAGTGCGTGTGAGTGTATTTATGCGTGTTTGTTTGTGTGTGTGCATGTGTGTGTGTGTGAGTTTGCGTGTGTGTGCTTGTGTATGTGTTTGTCTAAGTATGTGAGTGCACTCATGTGTATGTATAAGTTTGTATACATGTGAGTGTGTGTGTGTGTGTGTTCATTTGTGCTTGTGTGTGTGGGTGCATGTGTGTATTTGTGTTTGTATGCATGTGTGTGTGTTCAAGCATACATGTGTAAATATTTGTGTGTTTGTGCATGTGTGTCTTTTTGTGTGTATGCATTTGTGTGTATGTGCAAGTGTGTTTGTACTTGTGTAGTTGTGTGTGTGCATGTGTTTGTATGTAGGTGCATGTGTGAGAATTGTTGTGTGTGAGTGCATTCACACGTAGTTTTTATGTATGTGTGTCAATGCATCCAACTTTGTGTGTGTCCATGTTTGTGTTCATATGCAAGTCTTTTCTTGTGCGTGTTTACATTCATGTTTATGTTTTTTCATTTAAAGGTACAGAGAGTGCATGCATGTGTAGGTGTGTTCATGCATACACATTCATCTATGTTGATATATGTGTGTGTGTGTGTTTGCAATTGCATATGCATGTGTTTGTTTATGCATGCGTGTGTGCATACTTATGCATTCGTGTGTGTGTGTGTGTCTGTCTGTCTGTTCGTGTGTTCATGTGCATGTGTGTATCCCTACCCATGTGCATGTGAGTTTGTGGGAGTGCATGGGCATCTGTGTACATGTACATGTGCATGTCCTTGTGTGGGTAGTACATATTTGTTCCCTTTTGTTCATGTGGGTGTGTGTGTGAGCTGGTGCATGTGCTGACATGTGTTTGTGCAATTGTGTATGCATGCATGTTTGTGTGTCTACGTTTATGGGAGTGCCTGACTACATGACTATGCATATTTGTGTGTGCATGTGTGTCTGTGTATTTTGCACCCTTGCATGAAGGTGTGCATGTGCACACAAGCACATGTGTGTGCGTGTAGGTCCTCACAAGCATGTGAATATGTGCATTTGTGTGTGTGGGTGTTTTTTTGCATCGTATGTGTGTGTACATGTGTGTGTGTCCACGTGGGCACATGTGCATGTGTGTGCATGTTCACAATTTTATGTGTGCATGTGCATGTCCATGATTGTGTATGTATGTCTGCATACATGTGTGTATGCCTATATGTTCATGTGTATAGTTGTGTGTGCATATGTGCATGCATGTGTGTGTGTGTATGCCTTAGTGTGTATGTGTTTGTTTGTGTGCATGTATGTATGTGTACTTTTGTGTGTATGTGTACCTATGTGCACATGTGTTCTAATGTGTGTGCAAATACCAATACATGCATGTGTCAATGTCCTGCAAGTGTGCATGCATGCATGTGCATTTTGTGTGTGTGTGGGTATGTGTGCTTGTATGTGTCTATATGTTTGCTTGCTTATGTGTATGTGTTTGAGTGTTTGTGTGCATTTTGTGTGTATATGTGTTCACATGTGGTTGTATGCATGTGTGAGTGTTCTGTGTATGCATGTGTACATGTGATGCATGTATGCACTCGTGTGAGTGTAGGTGTGGATGTGCATGTGAGTGTGTGTGTCTATGCATGTGTTTATGTGTGCATGTGTATGCAAGAGCATGTGTGCATGTATCCATGTGTACATGTGCAGCACGAGTGCTTGTGTATGTGTGTTTTTTTTTATGTTTGTGTTTGTGTGCGTGTACATGTCTACATATGTGTGTCTATGTGTGTGTGTGTATGTGTAGTTGTGTGTGTTCATGCATGCATGTGCATGAGTTTTCTTGTGAATGTGCAATTATGCATGTCAATCTATGTGACTTGTGTGTATGCATGTGTGTGTACATGTATTTTATGTGTGTGTTTGTATTTGTGTGTGCATGTGTGTACATGGGTGTGTGCATATATTATTGCATGTGCATGTGTGCAGTTGTGTGTGTGCACATGTGTGTCCATGTGTGTGTCTGTGCTTGTTTAGGTGCATAGATGCATGTGTGTGTGTGTGGGTGAGTGTGTGGTTGTGTATGCATGTGTGTGTGTGTGTGAGTGTGTGTCTGTGTGTGTATGTGCTTCTATGAATGCGTGTGGCTGTGGAAGTGTGCATGCTTTTGTATGGGTGTGTGTGCAAGAGCATATGTGTGTACATTTGTATGTTGTGCATCCATGTATGTGCATGTCTATAGGTATGTGTACTTATAGTGTGTATGCTAATGTGTGCATATGTGTGTGTGTGCTTATGTATGGGTTTGAATGAGTGTGCTCTCCATTTGTGGGTGTGTCCTTTTGTTTGTGTATCTACATCTATTCTTGTGTATGCATGTATGTGTGTGTGTTTATGCGCATGTGTGTGTGTGTTGTTATGCATACAAGTGTACATGTGTGTCTGTGTGCATGTGGATATGTGCATGTGTGTGTGAGTGTGCTTATTTGTGTGGCTTTGCATGTGTACGCATGTGCGTGTTTGTACATCTCCATGCAAGTATATGTATGTATGGTGGTGTGTATAAATCATGTGTGTTTATTTATGTGCATGTGTGCACGAACATACATGTGTTTGTATAAGTACACAAAGACATGTGTGTGCGCTGGTGCATGTGCTCGTGCAAGTGTATGTGTTCATTTGTATGGGTGGGTGTGGTTATTTGGGTGTGTGCATATGTGCATCTATCTAGGTACATGTGTTTGAGTGGTGCATGTGTGAGTGTTCGTGCATGTATTTGTGTGTGTGCATGTGTGTGAATGTACGTGTGTTTGCACTTGTGTGTGTTTGCATGCATCCGTGCATGTGTGTTTGTGCAAGTGTGTGTGTGTGTGTGTGTGTCATTGTGTATGTGTGCTTTGTGTTTGTGTGCATGTATGTGTGTGTGAGTACGTGTGCATATTGGTGCTTGTGTGTGTGCTTGTGTTGCTACTTATTTGTGCTAGTGCATGCGAGTGTGTGTGTAAATGTGCACATATGTGTGTCATGTATATTTGCATGTGTGTGTGTGCTTGTGTGTGTATCTGTCCATGTTTGTGTGCACATGCATATGTGTCTATGTGTATGCTTGTCTCAGTGTGTGTGCATGTATGCCTATGTTAATGTGTAAGTACATGTGTGTGTGTGTATACAGGCACATGAGTGCATATGTGTGCCTGCATGTGTGTTTCTTTGTGCATGCGTTTGTGTGTGTGCGTATGTGTGTGAGCATATGTGCATGTGTGTTTGCACTTGTGTGGTTGTTTGTGTGTGTTTGTGTGTGGGTGGTGTGTGTGAGCATTTTTGTGTGTGCATGTGGGTGCATTCGTGCACATTTACGTTTATGTGTGTCTGTGTGTGCAACTTTTTGTGTGTCCAAGTTTGTGTTCATATGCATGTGTGTTTTTTATGCATTTGCAGGTATAAGAGAGTGTGTGCATGTGTGGATGTTTTTGTACACATGTATACGAGTGTACTTTGGTGCATACATATATGTTCGATTGTTTATGAGTGTGTGTTTGAGCATGTGTGTGTGTGCATGCTTACACGTTCATGTGTGTGTTAGTGTGTGCATGTGAATGTGTGTGTACTATGCATGTGCATGTGAGTTTATGTGAGTGCTTGGTTGTGTGTGTGCATGTACATGTGTGTGTCCTTGTGTGGGCATTATTAGATGTGTGTTTGTGCCTGTGCATGCATGCATATTTGTTCCCATTTGTTTGTGTGAATGTAAATTTTTGTGTGTGTGTGTAATTACATATGCATGCATGTTTGTCTGTCATGCTTATGGGAGTGTGTGCCAACTTATATGTGTATGTGTGTGTGTGTGCATGCATGTGTGTGTCCATCTATATGTATATGTCTGTGTATTTGTGTGCTTGCATGATTGTGTGTGTGTGTCCATGTCTACATTTGTTTGCTTGTGTGCATATGCACACACCACATGTGTGTGTGTAGGTGCACATGTGCATGTGAATGTGTGCGATTGTGTGTGTTAGTTTTTGTGCATGTGTGTTTGTACAAATAGGCATATGTGTGTGTACGAATCTGAGTGTGCACATGTTTGTATGTATAATCGTGCATGTATGCATTGAATGTGTGTGATTGTGCATGGGTGTCTGCATGTGTGTCTGCATGTGTGTGTCTACGTGCATGTGTGCATGTGTTTGCATGTGTGGGAGCCTATATGTTCTTGTGTGTGTTCGTGTGTACATGTGCATGTGTGTATGCATATGTTTACATGTATATGTGCCTGTGTGTGTGTTTGTGTGTGCACGTGTGTCCATGCATGCCTGTACATACGTGTGTGCATGTGTTTTTTCATGTTTGTGTGCATTTGCATGCTTGCATAGATGTTTGTGTGTGTGTATTTAGCCATTTGTTCATATGTGTATGTGTGCACATAGGTACATGTGAGTGTGTGTGTGTCTGTATATGTTTATGAGTGTATGTGTATGTGCATGTTTGTGTGCGTGTGCATGCATGGATGCGAATGTGTTTGTGTGTTTGTATGTGTGTATGTGTGTATGTGCATGTGCATATGTATTTTGTGTGTATGTGTATGTATGCATGCATATGTAGTTGTATGTGTGTGTGCACGTGTGTGCATGTTGTTTCTGTGTGTTTGTGTTTGTGTGTGTGTGGGTGTATGTGTACGTGTGTGTTTGTGGGTGTATGTGGTGTGTGTTCAAGGGTGTGTGTGCATATGTGTGTGTATGTGTGCATGCATATGATTGTGTTCATGTGTGCAAGCATATGAGTGTGTGTGCAAGTCTTTGTACATGTGTCTGGTCGTTTGTGTGCTTGTGTGTGTATGTATTTTTTTTGTTTTTGTATGCCTGCATGTGTGAGTGTGTGTGTGTATTTGTATGTATATATATGTGTGCATGTGTTTTTTTGTGTACGTGTGTGTTGCATTCACATGTGTCTATATGTGTGTGTGTGTGTGCATTTGTTTAGTTGTATGTGCATTTGTGCACGTTTATGTGTATATATTTGCATACCTGTGGGTCTGCTTGTGTATGTGTGTTTATGTGTACATTGGTGCATTTGTGTTTGCACTGCATATGTGCACATTGTGTATGTGTGCATGCAAGCAAGCATATGTGTGTACATGTGTGCATGTTTTTGTATGTGTTCTGTGTGTTTGCATGTGGGTGTGTGTGTATGTGTTTTCCCTTACACGTGCATATATGTTTCTGTGCCTATGCTTGTGCATGCACATGTGTGTGTGCACTTGTGGGTGTATGAGCATGTGTGTTTGCCAATACATGTGCATACGTGTGCGTGCTTGTGTGTACATGTGCATGTGTGTCATGGGTACACATGTGTTTGTGCTTGTGCATGCATGTGTTATTGCACATGTGTGCATGTGAGTCTGTGTGTGTGCGAGCACATGTGTGTGCATAGGTATGCGATTGTGTGTCTACATGTGCATATAGGAGTGTGGGTGTGCATGTGTTTTTCTTTGTGTGTATGCATACATGTTTGTGAGTTTATGCCTATAGGTCTGCGTGTGTGTGCATATACATGCTTCTATGCATTTGTATGTATTTGTATGTATGTGTGCATGTGCTTATGCATATGCATATGTATATGTGTGCATGTGTATGGGTAAGTGTGCATGTGTTTCTATTATTGTGCATACATGATTGTGTGTGTGTCTGTATGCATGTTTGTGTGAGTATCCTTGTGTTTGTGTGCATGTGCACACTGAAGTGTGCATGCATGTGTGTGTGTGTGTGCATGTATGTGTGTGTTCATGTACATATATGTGTATGTATTTGGGTGTGTGAGTATCCATGTGTTTGTGCATGCATGTATCAGTGTGCATGTGCATGTGTGCATGTGTGTGGGCATTTATATATGTCTGCTTGTGTATGTGTGTACGTATACATTTGTGTCAACGTGTGTGTGTGTGTGTGTGCATGTGTGTATATGTTCATGAGCATGAGTGTGTATGGATTTGTGTACATGTTTGTGTGTATGTGCATGTACGTGTGTTTGTGCATGAAAATTTGTATGTACGTGTGGTTGTGTGTGAGTGTGTACACATGCGTGTGCATGCATATTTTTGTTCATGTGTGTGTGTGTGTGCATGCTTGTGCGTGCATGTGTGTGTTCATGTGTGTTTAGGCATGCATGCATATATGTGTGTGTACATGTGTGTGTGAGTGCTCATACATGCAAGGTTATGTGTGGACCTATGTGCATGTCTGTGTATGAGTACTTGCACTTTTGAATGTGTTTGTGTGCATTCATCTATATGTATGCATGCATGCATGTTTATCTATATGTCAATGTGTTCATGTGCATGTGTATGTGTTCATGTGTGTATGCATGTGTGTATGCATTAATGCATGTGTATGTGTTTGTGTGTGTGCATGTGTGTACATATGTGTATATGTATGTGTGTGTTTACATGTGTATGTGTCTATATGTGTGCTTGTGCATGCTTATGTGTGTTTGTGCTCTTCTTCATTTATGCATTTGTGTGAGCTTGTGCATCTCTATGCATTCAAGTGTGTGTGTGCATATATAGGTGCATGGGTGTGTGCATTTTTCTTTTGTGCAATGCATGTATGTGTGTGCATTTGTGTATGTGTTGGTACACATGTGTGTGCATGTATTTTTGGATGTGTGTGCATTTCTATGTGTCTGTGTGCTTGTTCATGTGCACATATGTGTGTGTGCATATGTTTGTTCCAGTGAGCATGTACATGTGCATGCATGCATGTAGGCATACACACATTCATGTATGTGTGATTGCATGTGTGCAAGCATCACCGTGTTCATGTGCATGTGCGTGTGTGTATGTTCATGTGTCTGCATGGTCTTGTGTGTGCATGTGTGTTTGTGTGTATATGCATGTTAGTGTGTTTGTGCGTGTTCATGTAGATGTGTGTGTGTATGTATTCATGTGCATAAGTGTACGTGCATGTTTGAATGTACCTTTATTCTTGTGTGAATGCATGGTTGTGTGTGTGTCTATGCTAGTACATGAACATTTCTATGTTTGTATACATGAACACATGTCTATGTGTTTGTATACATGAACACATGTCTATGCACATGTGTGCATATGCATGTTCGTTTATGTGTGTGGGTGCATGCATGTTTCTTTCTGCGTATGCATGTGCATGTGTGTGTGTGTGCATGTCTGTATGTGTGGTGCATTTGTGAGTTTGTGTGGGTGTGTTCGCATGTCTACTTGTGTTTCTATGTTTTTATATGTCTTTTGTCTATGTGCGTATGTTTGTATGTGTGTGTGTGCACAAAAACATGTGTGTCTATGTTTGTGTGTGTATATGTGTGTGTGTGATTGCATGTGCAGCATATCTTTACATGTGGTGTGTGTGTGTGTGTGTGCATGCATCTGTTTGTGTTTGCATGCATGTGTGTGTGCATATGTATATGTGAGTGCATGTGTGTATTTGTGTTCATGTATCTACTTATATATCAACATGTGTGTATGCCCTTGTGTGCGTATGTGTGTGCATTGGTGTGTGCAGGTGTGTGCATGTGTTTGTGTAAGTGTTTTGTTACTTGTGTGGGTATTTTTATGCATGTGTTTTTGTGTTTGCATGTGTGTGTGTGTGCATGTATGTGTGCCTGCATGTCTACACATGTGTGTATACATATGTACATGTGTTCGTGCATGAGGATATAGGCATGTGTTTTCGTGTGTGTTTGCAAGTACACATGTGTGTGTGTATGTGCATGTGTGCATGCTCCCAAATGTCAATCATTATATGTACGTGCACCTATGTGGGTGTGTGTGCACACAAAATATATGCATGTACATTTGTGTGCATGTATATGTCTCTATGCATACATGTATGCATGTGCATGTGTCTACGCATGTAGGTATGCGTTTGGATGTTTTTGTGAGTGGATATATATGTGTGTGTGCATGTGTGTGTTTTTGTACATGTTTGTGTATGTGTTATTATGTATATGTGTTGTGGTGCAGGTGCATTCATGTGTGCATTCTATGTGATTGTTCAAGAAAGCTTGTGCATGCGTGCAAGTGTTTGGGTGTGTGTGTGTGGGTGTGTGCATGTGTGTGTACATGTGTGTGTATGCATGTGCATGTGAATGTGTGAGCATGTATGTGTGCATATGTTTATGAATATTTTCAAGTGTTCATGGGTGTTCATGCATGTGTGTGTGTGTGTGTAAGTGTGTGCATATGTATGTCTATCTGTGTATGTGTGTGTGTGTCTAAGTTTTTCTATAAGACTGTGTGTGGATGTGTCTGTGCATCTTAGTATGTGTGAGTATGCATGTGTTTGCATGTGCATGTGTGCGTGTGTGCTTGTGCTTATTCTTATGTGTGTGTATGTGTACATATGTGTGCATATGCAATTCTATGTGCTTGTGCTCATGCATGTATGTGTGCATTACCTATGGTTGTCTGTGCGTGTGTGTGTGTGAGTGCATGCATGCATGTATGTGTTCTTGCATGTGTGTGTGAGAGCGTACATGCTTGAATGTGTTCTTTCATGTGTGTGTGGGTGAATACATTTGTGCAAGTATGCTTACATTCATATTCATGTGTCTATGCACGCATGTGTGTGTGATTTGTGATTGTGTTTGTGTGTGTGTGTGCGGGTGTATGCTTGTGACCTTTTGTGCATGTACATGCATGTGTATATGTACTACATGTGTACATGTGTGCATGTGAGCCTGTGTGTGCTCATTCATGTTTGTGCAAGAGCATGCATGTTCCTGTTTGCGTGTGCAATGCGATCATGAGTGTGCATGTGTCTGGGTGTGGGTTTGTGTGTGTGCACATGTGTGTATGGCATGCATGTATATGTGTGTGTGATTACATGTGCATGTATGTGGGTGCATGCATGTGTGCATATGTGCATGTCCTCAAATGCATGTCTCTGTCCATACGTGTGTGTGCGTCTGTGTGCTTGTAAGCATGTGTGCATGTGTATGCATGCATGCATGTGTGTGTATGTGCATTATGTGCATGTGTGTCTTCATGCATGCATGCATGTGTGTGCATGAGCATGTGTGTGCATGTTTCTTCGTTCTATGTGTGCATATATATAGGTGTGGGTATTTGTGTATGTTCATGTGTGTGCATATGTGTGTATATGTGTGTGTTTACTTATTTGTGTCTTTATGTTTTTGTGTGCATGTGTGTTCTTATGTGTGTATGTGTGACTTTGTGCACATGTATGCAAGTGTATGTGTGTGTGTGTAACTAAGAGCATGCACTTGTCTACATGTGTGTCTTTGTGCACATGCATGTTTGTGTGTGAGTGTGTGCGTATATGTGTCTGTGTGAGTGCATATGCATTCATGTGTATGTGTGTGCATGTGTGTGTATGTGTGTGTGAGAGTGTCTATAGGTTTTTGTCTATGTCTACATGTGCATGTGCACATGCATACTCAGGTGTTTGAGTGTGTGTGCATGTCTATGCAGTCACAAACACACACGTGTCTTTGTAGATGCATGGGTGCAGTATTCATGTGTGTTGGTGTTTTTGTGTGTGTACATGTCTGTGAGCATGCATGTATGTGTAAATGTGCACTTGTGTGTATGTGTTGGTGTGTATTTGTGTTTGTGTGTATGTGCATATGTGTGCTGTGCAAGTGTGTATGCATGTGTGTTTGCGTATGTTTATTTACATATGTGTGAGCATGTGTGTGTTTGCACGTGTGTGTATGCATATGCATTCACGTGTATGTGTGCGTGTGTGTGCTAGTGCACAGGAGTGTGTGTGTTTTGTGCATGTGTGTGTGCATATGTGCATGTGTGCATGCATGTGTGTTTTTCTACATTTGTATGTGAGTTATTATGTCTATGAGTATATGTGTGAATTTCTGCATGTCTACGTGTGTGCTTAAATGTGTGGGTGCAAGTGTTTGTTTTGTGCATGTTTTTTATGTGCATGTGTTTGTGTGCTTGTGCATGTGTGTGTGTCTACCTGCATGCAAGTATGAATGTGTGTGTGTTTGTGCATGTATTTGTACATGCATGTGTGAGTGTGCATTTTTGCGTGCATGTGTGTATTCATGCGTGCATATGTGTATGTGTGTGTGAGTGTTTAGCTTTGTATGTGTGTGCATGGCCATGACTATGCCAGTAAGTGGGTGCATGTGTACGTGTTTGTGTGCATACCTACATGTTGATGTGTGTAGTTGTGTGTGTGCATGGGCATCTACATGTGTGTATGTGTATGTGTTCATACATGTGCATGCATCATTAAGTGTCTATGTGTGCGTGTGTGTGAGTTCTTTTGTGTGTGGGAGTATGCATATAGCTTTGTGTGTGTGTGTGTGCATGTGTAGGTGCACATGTGTCTCTACTTATATGTGTTTGCATTTATGTATATGTACATGTGTAATTTTATGTCTATATGCTTACTATTTGTGTGCATGTGTAAGTTTATGTCTATATGCTTACTGTTTGTGTGCATGTGCATGTGTTCATTCATAACATGTGTGTGTAAATGCACACATGTGTATGTGTGTGTTTGTGTAAGCATGTATGTGTGTTTGTGCAATTGTGGATGTGTATGAGTACATATGTGTGTTTATGCATTTGCATGTTTGTGGATTTGGGTGCATCTATGTGCATGTGTAGGCATTCGTTTGTGTTTATGTACATGTTCACACATGTGTGTGCATGTGTTTGTGGGTTTGCTCATGTGTGCATGTGTGTTCGACATAAGTATTCGTGTATCCTTGTGTGCTTGTTGGTGATCATGTGTGCATGTGTGTGCATCTATATTCTTATGCATGTGCATGTGAGTGTGTGAGTGTTTGTGTATGCATGTGTGTGCTTGTGCATTTCCATGTGTGCACTATGCATGTTCACCAATGTGCATGGATAAATGTGTGTGTGTTTTGTGCATTTATGGGCATGTGTGTTTGTGTGCATGTAGGCAGACATACATTTGTGTGGATGGGTGTGTGTGTGTGTGCATTGATGTGTGTATGTGCATGTGTGTGCCTAATTATGTACATGTGTGTATGTGTGACTGTATGCATATGTCTATCAGTTCGTGTGCCTGTGCATGTGTGTGTAATTCTGTGTGCTTGTATGTGCATGCATGCTTGTGTGTGTGTGCATGTGTTCTTATGTTTGTGTGTGTGTATGTGTGCAAGTACATTTGTAATATTTTTATGTGTGTATGTGTTTGTGCTTGTGTGGTTGTGTTTGTATTTATGTGTGTGCAAGTTTTGTGTATGCTTGTGCATGTGTGCATGAGTATATTTAGGTGTATGTGTATATGTGAATGTGCTTGTGTATAAATGTGTGTGTGTGAGCATGCATGTGTGCATGTGTGCATGCATGCGTGTGTGTTTGGATGTATGTGTGTCAACATGTTGGTGTGTGCGCATGTGTGCATATGCATACCTATGTGCATATCTGTGTATTTGTGCATGTGTGCATGAGTGGACACACTAGTGTTTGCATGCATGCATTTATGCATGTATGTGTATTGTTCATGCATGTGTGCATGAACAAGTGTTTGTGTGTGGGCATGTGTGGGGGTGAGCACATGTGTGTACATGTGTGCATGCGTGTGAGTATGTTCGTGTGTGTGTGTGTTTGATTGTGCACATGTGTGTCTATCTATTCGTGTGCATGTGTGTGTTAATATGAGCATTGTCATGCGTGTATGTGTGTGTTCACATGCATGCTAGTATATGTGAGCATGTGTGAATGTGTAGTGTAGTTAAGTTGATGTGTGCATGTATATGCTTATGCATTTGTTATATTATTTATGTTTGTGTGTGTACATGTTTATGTGGGCACATGAGTTTGGGTGTACATTGGTGTGAATATGTGCGGGAGTGTTGTATGTGCATGTGTACGTGTGAGGGTGCATGTGTGTTCTTGTATCTGTGTGCATGTGTGTGCATGCGAACATGTTTGAGCATGTGTGTGTGGGTGTGTGCATGCATGAATGTGTACATTTTTGCATGTGTGTGTATAAGCATGTTTGTGTGTGTGCATGTGGGTCTACATGTGGATACATGCAAGCATGTGTTTGTATTTGTGCATGTGTGCATGAGTGTGTGCATATGTTTGTGTGCACATCAACACATGTTTTTGTGTGTGCGTGCATGTGCATATGTCCTCATGCATTTGTGTGTGTGTGTGTGTGTTGTGTACGCATGTGTCTGCAAGGATGTGAGCATGTACATGCTTATGTGTGTGTTCTTGTGTGTGCATGTAGTTATGTATGTGTGTGTGTGTGTGCATTTTTGTGTGTACATTGGTGTGTGTGTGTGTATCCATGTGAGTCTATATGCATGTTTGTGATTTTATGAGTGAGTGTGC
Organism: Vanilla planifolia; assembly: GCA_023846275.1. Taxonomy (NCBI): domain Eukaryota; kingdom Viridiplantae; phylum Streptophyta; class Magnoliopsida; order Asparagales; family Orchidaceae; genus Vanilla; species Vanilla planifolia. The sequence continues at coordinate 74,259 of JAIUJO010000847.1, forward strand.
ATGCATGTGTTTATGCGCTTGTTTGTGTGAGCATGTATGCGTGCGTATGTGTGTATTTGCGTGTGTGTTTATGTGTCTATATGTGCATATGTGTATGTATACATGCTTTTGGTTGCTTGTGTATTTGTGTGTGTGCGTGCAAGTGCATGTCTTTGAATGTGTGTCTACATGTGTGTGCATGTGCATGTGGATGTTTGCACATACATGTGCATGCAAGTGTGTGTGTGTGTGTGTGTGTTTGTGTGTATGTATGTGTGTTTGTATCTGTGTATGTGCATGTTTGGTTATGTAGATTAATGTGCATGTGTGGTTGTTTGTGTGTGTGCATGGTCATCTGTGTGTTCCTTTATGTGTGTGAGCATGCATGTGGGTGTGCATGTGGGCGTATGTATGGGTGTGTGTGCATGGGTTTGTGTGAGTACTTGTTTGTGTGTGTGTGTGTGTATGTAGTTGTGTGTGTTCATGTGTGTGTATAAGTACATGCATGTGTGCCTATATGTTTATGTGTATGTGTGCATTTGTTGTTCATATGTGCATTTGCATGTGTGTGAATGTGTTCATGTGCATGTGTATATGAGTGTATGTGTGTGTGCATGTGTGTGTGCATGTGTATGTGTGTCTATGTGTTCATGTGCATGTATGTGTGCATTTGTGCATTTGCATGCATCTATGTGTGTGGGTGCATTTGTGTGTAGAATGATTGGTGTAAGTGTGTTTGCATGTGTGAGTATGAGTATGTATGTGTGCATTTTTGTGTGTTGCATGTATTCATTTGTGCATGCATGTGTGTGCATGAGTGTGTACATGTGTATATGTTTTCATGAATATTAGTGTGTGTGTGTGTGCATGCGTGATTGTGTGTGAATGTATTTTGAACTTGTGTGTATATATTTGTGCTCATGCATGTACCTTTATGTGTGTATCAGTATGTTCATGTTTGTGTCTATGTGTGTGCATTTTTGTCAGTATACTTGTATGTTGTGTGTGTGTGTGTTTAGGTGTGCATGTGTTTGTGTGTGGGTGTGTTATTGTTGGATATGCATGTGCATGCACGTGTCTATTTGTGTATTTATGTGTGTATGCATATCTGCATGCCTGTGCGTCCATTTATGATCGCGTGTGCATGTGTGTTTTTTTTGGTATGCTTGAATGTATATGTGCCTCGATATGTTTTTATGCATGTAAGTATACATGTGTGTGTCTATATGCCCATGGATGTGTATGTGTGCATGTTTGTGTGTGTGTGCATGTTTGTATGTGTAAGTGTATGCATGTACTTGTGTCCTCTATTATAGCCTATGCATATATGTGTGTGTATACAAGAGTGTGTGTGGACATGTGTATACATTTGTGTTAATGTGTGTGTGTGTGCATGCACACATTAGTGTTTGTGTGTTTATGCATGTGTGTGTTGGTGAGTTTTCTATATATGTGCATCTGTGTGTATGTGAGTGCTTGCATGTGCACATATGAGAGCGAGTGTGCATTTGTGGGTGTGCATGTTTGTGAGGACATGCATGTGTGCATGCATGTGTGCATGCATGTATATGTGTGTGGGTACATTTGAGTAGGTGTGTATGTATGTGAGTGTGTGCGTGAGTCTATGTGTATGTGTATATATGTGTGTATGGATATGGGTCTGCATCTATGTTCATGTGTACATGTATGTATGTTTGTGTGCATGCATGTGTGTGTGTCTTTGTGTGTTTGTGTATTTGTGTATTTGTGCATGAATGTAGATGTTTGTGTGTTTATGCATGCATATGTGTTTGTGTATGTGTAATGTGTTTGTGTCAGTGTGTGTGTTCTTGTGCATGCATGTATGTGTGTATGTGTTTATGCATGTGTGTGTGTGTTTATGCATGTGTGTATGCCTATATATATGTGTATGAGCCCATCTATGACTATGTGTGCATGTATGTGTGTGTGTGTGCATGTAAGTGTATGTTTTGTGTGTGTGTGTACCTTTCTTTGATCATATATGTGAACTTGTGCAAGTGCGTGTGTGTGCAAGTGCATGTGTTGATATGCTTGGTATAGGTGAGTGTATCTATATGTCTACGAATGTTTTTGTATGCGTGTGCATTAGCATTTTCAGTGTGAGTGTGCATGTTTGCATTTGTATGGATGTGAGTGTGTGTGGGTATGTGTGTGCATGTGGGTGTGTATGTTTATTTTGGAGTGCATTTGTATGTATGTGCTTGTGCTTATACATTTGTGTATACTTATGTTCCTATGTATGCATGTGTGTCTACGTGTGCATGTGCGTGTGTGAGCATGCAGGTGTGTACATATATGTGTGTATGCATTTGTGTGTGTGTATTTGAGTTTTTTGTGTTTGTTTTTGTGTAGATGTGTGTGCCTGTACGTGTGTGTGTGTATGTGTGTGCATGAGCATGCACATTTTTGTGTGGATGTGTTTTTGTGCATGTATATGTATGTGTGTGTCTATGTACGTGTGTTTTCTTGCTTTTAGATGGTTGTAAATGTGTGTGTATTTTTGTGTTTGTTAGTTATTATGTGTTTGTGGTGATGTGTGTGAGAGTGTGCAAGCTTTCGTATATGTGTGCATGTGTGTGTGTGTATATATATGTGTGCATATGTGTGTGCACATATTCGTGCACAAGTATGTGCGTGTGTGTCTATGTATGTGTGTATGTGCATGCATGTGGAAGTGTGCATGTGTGTGCTATATATACATGCCTATAAATGTGTAGACATGCTAGTGTGTGGGTGTAGGTGTGTGTCAGTGTGTGCATGCATATGTGTGCATGTGTTTGTATGTATTTGTATGTGTGTGTCTTTATCTGTATGTGTGTGTAGGTTATGCATATGTGTGTGTGTGCCTATTTACATATGTTCTTCTATTTATGCACACATACATGCATTTATGTGCATTTGTGATTGTGTGTGTGATTTTGGATGTGTGTGTCTATGAGTCTGAGCATTATTGCATATGTGTGCATGTGTGCATCTGCGTATGTTTTCATGCACATGGATGCAAACATGTGCATGTGCAAGAATGTGCATGTGATTATGTGTGTGTGTGTGTATGTTGCATGTGTGTATGCATGTACATGCATGCATGTGTGTGCATTTGTGCAAGTGCGTGTATGCAATTATGTGTGCATGTGTGTATGTGTGAGCATGCATGTTTGGTTGTTGGTGGTTGCATGCATGTGTGTGCATGCGCATCTGTGTGTGCACCCATGTGTGTGCATGTGCGTGTGCACGTGCATGCATGTGTATATTTTTATTTGAATGTGCACGTGTGCATGTGCACCAACATGTGTGTGTGTGTGTGTATGGGTGTGTCTGTGTGTGTGTTCATGTGTGTGTATGCATGTTTTTATTTGTGTGTAAGAATGTATGTGTGTGTTTGTGCATTTATGTATATCTACATGCACATGCACATGTGCATATTAAGTGTCTGTGCATGTCTTTTTGTGTGCATGTGTGTATTTGTGCCTGTACATATCTATTTGTCTATGTGTGTGCTTAGGTGTGTGTGGATGGGTGTGTGTCTGCATGCATATGCATGTGTGGATGCTCGTGTGTGTGTTTTTGAGTGTGCATCTATGTCTGTGTGTGAGTGTACAAGTGTGCATGTGTATATCCATGTGTTTTTTTGCATACATCTACATGCATGTGTGTGTCCTTGTGTATCCATCTTTGTGAGCCTATGTTTGTGCATGTGTTTACCTATGTCTTTATTTTTGTGTGTGTGAGCATGTGTGTATATATGTGCACATGTGTGTGAATGTGTGTGCACATGTTCTTATGTGTTTGTGTGTGGGTGCATGCAAGTGTGCATGCATGCTTGTGTGTGGGTTTGTGTGTGTATGTTTATGTGCATTTTCTTTATGTGTGTATGTGTGTGTGTGTGTGTTTGTCTGTGTGTATGTGTGGATGTGAGGTGTGTGTTTGTGTTTTGTGTGTGATGTGTTTACATGTATCTACTTGTATGCATGTGTCTAAGTGTTGTGCTTGTATGTTTATGTGCTTACATATATTTTATGCATGTGCGTGCATTTGAGTGGATGTAGTTGTATTTCTATGTGTGCGTTTGTATGCTTGTGCATGTGTGTATGTTTTTATGCATGATAATGTGTGCATGTGTGCATATGCATGTATTTACATGCATGTCTATGAGCATGCTTGTGTGTGTTCCTCTATGTGTGCATGCGTGCAGTTGGGTAAGTACATGTGTGTACATGTGTGAGTGTGTGTTTGCTTGCATGTGCATGTCTACATGCATGTTTATGTGTGTGCATGTGCATGTGTGTCGATTTATGTGTGTGCGTGTGTGCATGTGTGTGTGTGAATGTGTTTATGGGGGGTGTGGTAAGTGTGTATGTGTGTATCTACTTGTGATTGTGTCTTGGGTTTATGTGCATATACAAGCACATACATGTTTATGTGCATGTATGATTGTGAGATTGTGGGTGTTCATGTGTATGAGTGTATGTGAGTATGAGTGTGTGTGTGCATGGATGAGTGCATGTGTGTGCAAGTGCTTATATGTGTGTTTATGCAAGCCCATGTGTTTGTGTGGTTGCAATCAAGTGTGTATGTGACTGTGTGCATGTGCAAGTGTGCATGTATGTGATTGTGCATGTGTGTGTGTGTGTGTTTTTATGTTTGTGTGTGTATTTGTGTTTATGCATGCACACATGTGTGAATGTGTGTGTGCAAGCATGTGTGTGCTTGCATGAATGTGTGTGTATGTACATGTGAAAGTGTGTGTACATTTGCACACATGTGCATGCATTTGTGAGGTTGCATGTTTGTGTGTGCATGTCTTTGTATTTGTGCATGTGCATGCATATGTTTTTATTTGTGCATTTGTGTGTGTGTGCAAGCGCTTGCACATTGGTACATTTATGGTTGTTTTTTTGTGTGCGTGTTGCATTTGTGTATGCACATGCTATTGTGTGCAATTACATGTATGTCATGCATGTGTATTGCTACTACTTGTGTATATGTGAGTGTGTGTTTGTGTGCTTACATGTGTTGGTTTGTGTAGTTATGTGTACATATCTATTCATGTGTGTATGTACAAGTATGGGTGTGTGAGCGTATGTGTGTATGTGAGTGGTTATGTGTGTGTGTGCATATGTGTACATGGGTGTACATGCTTGTGTGCATGTGTGTGCTTGCTTGTTTGCATGTATGAGTGCCTATGGGCTTGAGTGTGCATTCTTATGTGTGTGTGTGTGTATGTGAGTATGCATATGTGTGTGTGTACTTTCATGCATGCATGTATGTGTACACTTGTGTACCTGTGTGTCCATGTGTGTGCATGTTTGTCTATACTAGTATGCACAAGTGTGTGAATGAATGTGTGTGTGTGCATTTGTGTGGGTGTGTATGCGTGCATTTGTGTTTGCTTGTTTGCATTTGTCTAGTTGTGCATGTGTGTGTGTGCATGCATGTGTATGTGCATTTGTGTTCAGGTGTGTGTGTGTGTGTTTTTGTATGTGTATATGTGTGTGCGCTCTTGTATTTGTGAGTGTTTGTGCACATGTTTGTATACATGTGTGCGTACATTTGCATGCTTGCACATGTGTGTGCTTGTCTGTGTGAATGTGTGTTATACATGTGTGTGTTTGTATGTGTGTGCACGTATGCATATGTCTATGTTTGTGTATTTGTGCTTGTGTATGAGCTTGCATGTATTTGTGTATTCCTATGTATTTGTTTACGCATGAATGTGTGTGTGCACATGTGGATATGCACATGCTTTTACATGCATCTACTTGTTTGTGCACACATATGTGTGCATGTGCATGTGTTCCAATGCATGTCCATATGCTTACATGTGCCAGTTCATGTAGTTGTGCATACATGTGCATGTGTGTGTGTATGCGTGCATATGTCAGTGTGTGAGTGTGCATGGGTATATTCGTGACTATGTGTGTACATGGGAGTGCATGCCTATGTGCATGTATGTAATTGCTTATTTGTTTATGTGTGTGCCTATGAGTGTAAGTGTGTTTTTATGTGTGTGTTTGCATGTGTGTATGCATGTGTCTTTGTGTGCATATTTGTGTGTGGGTGTGTGTGCACGTGTGCATTCTTTGCATGTGTGTGTATGTGCTTCTTCATGTGTGTGCATGTGTGAGTAGTCAGGTGTGTTTGTGCATTTGTGCATATCTATATGTGTGTTATTGTATATGTGTGTATGAGAATGTTTTTCTTTACTCATGTGGGCATGTGTGTGTGTGGATGAGTGTATGGGTGTACATGTATATGTTAGTGTATGCTTATTTGCATTTCTCTTGATGTGTGTGCTTGTGTGTTTAAATGTGTGCATGTGTGCCTACATTTGTGCATGTGTGCATGTGTGTGTGCATGAGTGTTTGTGTGTCTACATGTGTATGTGTGTGTGTTTGTATGCATCTATGTCTTTTAGTGTGTGTGTACATGTGTGTCTACAAGGGCTTGTGTGTGTGGTCATGTGCATGCATATATGTGTGTAGCTACATGTGTTAATATGAATAACGTGTACATGGATGTTCATACATGTGTATGTATGTGTGGGCAAACGTTTGTGTGAGTGTGTGCATGCATGTGCGTACATGTGTGTGTGCGTATATCCATTCAAGTGTGCATGTTTGTGTGTGCATGCATGTGTGTGTGTGTACTTATGTGTGTTATCATGTGTTTGCACGTGGGTATGAGATTGTTTAAGTGTGTGTGTGTGTATGAGTTAGCATGTGTGTGAGTAGGTATGTGTACTTGTGTGTATGCGTGTGTATACATGTGTGTATATCCATTCGTGCGTGCATGTTTGTCTGTGTGTGCCTATGTGCATGTGTGTGTGTATGCTTGTGTGTGTGCACATATGTGTGTGTGAGCATGTGTAAGTGTGTATATGTGTGTATGTGTGTATGAGTGCACAAATGTTTGTGTATGTATGTGTGCTTATGTGTGCATGTATGTATTTGTGTGCTAGTGTGTTTTTGTGTGTGTGTGTGTGTGCATTTGAATATGTGTGTGCCTGTGTGTTTGCATGTGCATGTGCATGCATGTGTATGTGTATACATTTGCATGTGTTTGTATGTACATGCATTAGTGTGTCTATCGAAGTGTGTGCATGTGTTTGTGTATAGGTGTCTGTGCATATGTGTTTATGTGTATGTGTTTATGTGTGTGTGCATTTGTGTCCAAGCCTATGCATGTACATGTGCATCTATGAGCATGCAAGTGCATGCATGTGTGTGTGTGTGCAAATTTGAGTGCATTTTTGAGTGTGTCTTTATGTGTGTGTGTGTCAATGTGTATGTGTGTGCATGGGTTTTTGTTTGAGCTTATGTGCATGTATGCATACCCTTGCATGCATGTGTGCATGCTTCTATGTGACTATGTATGTGTGTGTGTGTTTGTATATGTGTGTGTATGTGTGTGCATGTATGTGTGCATGCATGCATGCATATATGTGTCTGTGTGTGTATGTGCACATGGGCCTATATGCACAAATACATGTGTGAGGATGTAAATGCATGTGTGTGCATGTATTCATGTATACACATTGCCATTCATATGTGTGTTATGCATTTGTGTATCTGCATGTGTGCCTGTACATATTTGCATGTGTTTGTGAAGTGCATGTTAGTGTGTGTGTATTTGCCTTGCATGTGTGTATGTGTGCATACATGTTTGTGCATGTTTTTGTTGCATTTATATTGGTGTATATGTGTGTGCAAGTGCATGTGTGTGTGTGTGTGTGTTTGTGTGTGCATGTGTGTGTGTGTGTGTAAATGTGTGCATGTGTGGGTGTGGTTGATGCATGTGTGTGTGTGCAAATGTGTGTGTGTATGCTTGTACACATACTCTTGTGTTTGTGCTTGTGCATCTTTTTATGTGCATATCTTTATGCAAGAGCATGTGTGTGTATGCATATGCGTGTGTTTTTGTTTGTTTAAGCATGTGTGTGCCTTCACATGTGTGTGTGCATGCATGCCTGTGCATTTGTGTGTGTGTATGCAAGTGCTTATGCATGCGTGTGTTTGCATGTGCATGTGCATGCATTTTCCTGTGCATGTGTATGTTGTGCATGTGCATACTTGTGCATGTTTATGTTCATGTTTTTATTGGCATGTATGTGTGTTTATTTTTGTGCAAGTGTGTGAATGTCCCAACATGTGTTCATGTGTAGACATGTGTACATGGGTGCATAAATGTGTGCCTGTGTTCATCTATGTGTGCATGTTTGTGTGTGCATGAGTGTGTTTGTGTGTGCATGCGTGTGTGTGTGTGTGTGTGCATATGCATTTGGATGTATGTGTGCATGTGTCTAAATGTGTCCAAGTGTGTGTGCATGTTTGAGTCTATGTGTGTGCATGTGTGTTTGAATGTTTGCATACACGTGTGAATTTGTGCATGCCTGTTTGAACATGGGCTTGGCATATTCATTTGTATGTGTGTTTGTGCATTGCTGCATGTTCGTGTGTGTGTGTCTGCTTATGTTGGTGCATGCCTGTGTGCACACACACATATGGATAGTCACATGCACCCACACGGACAGGTACACGCACCTACGTGCACAAATGTACACATGCACTCACACATATGCCAACACACATGCATGTATGCACACACCCACAACCAACATGCATATGCACACAAACCCATAAGTAGACACACGTGCATTCCCAAAATACTCACAAAGTTTTGTGCACATACGAACACATTCATAAATAAAAACACACATGTATGCACACACACACATTCACAAACATTTGCATACATTTACACAAATACATGTACATCACACAAACATTTACACAAGTTCACACACACACACACACACTCTCACACATAAGCATGCACAAACACACATGCACACATGCATATGCATGTGTGTTTTTGTGGGTGTGAAAGTGTATGTGTGTGTGTGTGTATTTTTGTGCAGGTGTGTGTGTCTATGCATGTTTGTACATGCACATGTGTGTGTTTGTGAGGGTGCATGTAGACACGTGTGTCCGCATTGATGCACATGCATGCATATGTATTTGTGTATATAGGTGTGTGAAGGTGTTTGTTTTTTTCTCTTATCTATGTGTATGAGCATGAGCTCATGTGTGTGTGTGCATGTACATTTGTGTGAATATGCACGTGTCTACGTGTGTGCATGCACGTGATTGTGTGTGTGTGTGTGTGTGCATGCGCTTATATGGGTGCATGCCTTTTTTGGCTTATGTGTGTGTGTGAATGTGCGAGCATTTGTATGTGTGTTTATGCACATCTGTGTGCACAAGTGAATGTGTGTGTGTGTGGGTGCTAGACCAAGTGAATGTTTTTATGGGCATGATGGCGTGTATGCATGCAGGTGTCAATACATATGCTTGCTTGCCTATGTGTGTGCATGTTTTTGTGTGCTACGAGTGTGCACTTGTGTACATGTGTATTCCTATATGCACACATGTCTATGTTCATGCATGTAAGTTATGCATGCACATGTGTGCATTTGTGAGTGTGTGTCTTAGAGTACGTATGCATATGTCTGCATGTGTATGCATGATAGGGTATGCATGTGTGTGTGTTTGTGTGGATGCACACGTGCTCATGTGTGAGTCTATGCATTCGAATGTGGATGTGCTTATATGTGTGTGCAGGTGTATGTGGGTGACTATGTGCTTGTAGATGTGTATGCACATGTGTGTGTGTGTGTATGTCTACACGTGCATGCACGTGTGTTTACATATGTAAGTGTTTGCAAGCTTGCTTTTGTGTGTGTGTGTGTTCTCACATTTGTGTGGTGGTGAGCATGTGTTTGTGTGCATTTCCATGTATGCAAGCATGCATGTGTGTAAATGTGTGTGAGCATTTGTGTTTGTGTTTGTGCATGCATGTGTGTGTATGTGCATGCATATGTGTGTTTGTGTGCAAGCATGCACATGTGTGTGTGCACGTGTGCATGAGTGTGTGTATGTTGGTGTGCATGCATGTGCGTGTTTGTGTATTTGTGTTGAATGCATTGGTGTGCTGGTGTGTGTATGTGTTTATGTGTGTGCATATATGTATCTCTGTGTGTGTGTGTGTATGTGTGTGAGGTGTGTGCTTGTGCTTGTGTGTGTGTGTTCTAATGTGTATGCATGTATGGGTGCATATGTTTGCATATAGGTGTGCATGTATTTGTGCATAAGTGTGGGCGTGTTTACTTGTATATGTGCATGTGTGTGCTGATGTGTGTGAGTGCACGAGCATGTATGTGCGTGTTTGTGCATGTTAGATTGTTCATGCATGTTTTTGTCTTCTTGTGCATTTTTGTGTGCCTGTGTGCACTTTTGTGTGTGTTTGATCATATATGCACATGTTTGTGTATGTGCATTTATGCATGAGTCTATGTGTGAGTGTCTTTATATGTGTGTGTGTTTACATATGCATGTGCATATCTGTGTGTGTGTGTGTGTGTGTGTGTGTGTGCATGCATGTGTGTATATTTGTGTGTGCATACATGTGTGCTTATGTTTATGAGTTTATGCATGTGTTCGTGCATGTGCAATTGTGTGAGCTCATGCTTATGTGTGTACATGGGTGTGGGTGCATGATTGTGTGTGCATGTGAGTATGTATGCATTTATTTGTGTGTGTGTGTGCATGTGTTGGTGTGCATGCATGTGTGTTTGCATGTCTGTGCATCTATGCAGGCTGGTGCATATGTATGCTTTTGTTTGTGTATGTGTGTGTTCATGTGTTTATGTATGATTGTGCATGCATGCTTGTGTGATTCTGTGTGTGTGAGTGCATGTAGGTCTATGTGCATGTCTGAGTGTATGTGCATGTTTGTGTTCATGTGTGTGTGCATGCATGCTTATGGGTTTGCATGTGCATGTGCCTACACCTTTTTGTGTGCGTTTTGCTATGCCTATTTGTGTTTTTGTGTGCCTACATGTATATGTGTCAATGTCACTATACATGTGTAAGCATGTTTGCTTTTGTGTGCATGTATGAGAGAGTTTGCATATATGTGTGTATGTGTGTGTACTTATGTGTGTCCATGTGTGTGTATACACGTATGTGTGTGTGTTTGCATGTGGGTATGTGAGTGCTTACATGCATGTGTGTGTTGGTGTGCATTGTGCATGTGCATATGTGTGTGTATGTCTATGTGTACATGTGTCTATATGTGTGCATGTATCTACATGTGCCTTTGTGTGTGTATATGTTTGTATGTGCGTGTACATGCTTCTGTGCGTATGTGTGTGTGAGGGTGAGCATGTGCATGTGTGTGCATATGTTTGTGTGCATGTGTGTGGGTGGGTGTGCATGCATGTGTTTATACATGTTTGGTTTTACGTTTGTGTACTTTTGTGTTCTTGTGTGTGTGTTGGTGCTTGGTTGTGTGCATGCATTTGAGTGTGCGTGTGCTTGTTGCGTGTGTGCATAGGTATTGATAATTGTGGGTGTATATGTGTTTGTATGTGTTTTGTTGTACATGTGTGTATACTTCTGTGTTCCTATGTTCTTGTGTGTGTGAGTACTTTCTTGTGTGCATGAGTTTCAGCATGTGCGCATATGTGCATGTGTGTGTGCATGTATGCATCTGAGCATGCCATGTTTGTGTGTACATGTATACATGTTTATGTGTGTGTGTGTGTGCATGTGTGTACATGGGCATGTGTGTGCATGTAAGCATGCATGTATGATTGTGTGTGCATGTGTGCATATCTGTGCATCTATGTGCATTAGTGTGTGTTTGTATGTGTGTCTGTGCATATATGTGGGCTTATGTTCCTATGTGCATGTATACATACATATGTGTGTGCATTTATGTATGTGCACATGTAGGTGCACTTGTGCAAGTGCATGGGTATGTTTGTGCATATTTTTTTGTGCAAAAGTGTGTGTGCATGTATGTACATGTATCTATGAGTGTGTGCTTGCTGGTGCATGTGTACATATTTATGTGTCTTTATGTGTGTGAGCATGTGTTTGTATATGTGAGTGTGTATGTTTGTGTGCATCTGTGAGCATGTATGTGCGTCTTGCCTGTGTGCTTTTGTGTGTATGTCTATGAGCTTTTGGGTGTGCCTGTATGTTTGTGTGTGCATGTATGGCTTGTGCACACTTGCATGTGTGTACATGTACATGTTCATGTGTTTGCATGCATATGTGTGTGGGTGTGTGTGTGTGCATGTGTGTGTTTATGTGTGTGTAGATGCATTCTTGTGTGCATATAGTGTGTGGGCAAGCATGCATGTGCATGTATTTGTGTAATTATGTGCATGCATGTGTATATTTTTGTGTGATTATGTGCAAGCATATGTGTGTGTGCATGCATTTGTTTGTGTATGCATACACATATGGGTGTATGTGTGTGCATGGTCATGTGTGTGTATGTGTGTCTGTACATGCATGCATGCTTGTGTGTATGTGCATTTGTGTTTGTTTATGTGGTCATGTTTATGTGTATGTTTGTGTGTGTGTATATGTGCATGTGCATGTGTATTCATGTATGCACATGTGTGTGTATGTGTTAATGCATGTGTGTGTTTGTGTGAGCATGTGTATGTGATCTTATATGCATGTGTACATGTTTTTATGTGTGTAAGCATGCTTGTTTGAGTGCATGTGGGTGTGTGTATATGTGCATATTTGTATGCATGAGTGTGTATTTGTGCATGTATGTGTGAATTAGTTTGAACATGTTTTTGCATGTGTATGCAAGTGTGTGCATATGAGCATGTTCGTGCATGTGTGTATGCATGTGTATGCGTGTGTGCACGTGTGTGTGGGTGTGTGTGCTTTCGTGCTTGTGTGTGTGCATGTGTATATGCATATATGCATGTGTGTTCTTGTGTGTGTGTGTGTAAGTGCATGACTGTTTGTAACTTGTGTGTGTTCACAAGCATGCATGTGCATGTGTTTATAGGTTCATCTAAGCATGTATGTGTGGGTGTGTGTGTGTGCATGTGCATTTGTACACATGTGTGCCTATGTGTGAGCATGCACAAGTGCATGCTCATGGGTGCATGGTCATTTGTGGGTATGTGAGTGTGCAAGCATGCTTATGCATGTGTGCAATGGCTTATGTACATGTGTGTCTATGTGCATGTGTGAATTTGTGCAAGTCTAATTGTGTTTGTGTTAGTGTGTATGCATGTGTGTGTGTGTTCATGTATGTGCATCTGTCTGTGTGTATGTGCATGTGTGAGCATGTATATGCATTTATTCATGTAAGCCTATGTGTGCAAGTGCATGTGTGCTTGTGTGCATGTGTGTGCATGTTTTTATGTATGTGTGTTAGAATGTTTATGTGTGTGAGTGGGTGTGTATGCATTCTTGTTTTTTTGTGTGCATGTGTGTATGTGGGCGTGAACATATGTGCACATATGTTCTTGTGTGTGTATAAGAGCATGCGTGTGTGTAAGTATTTCATGTGTGCAAGCATGCATGTGTGTGTGTGGGGGTGTATGCATGTGCATGTATGTGTGCATATGCATGTTCAAGTATGCATCCATCTGCCTATTTGTGCATGCATGTGCATTGTCATTTGTGTGTGTGTGTGTGTATATGTGCATATGTATGCATGCTTATGTGTGCAGGCGTGTGTGCACCTATGTTCTTATGTGTGTGTAAGCAATTATTTGCTTTCTTGTCTGTGTGTATGCATGTGTGTGTTTGTATATTGGTGTGTCTATTAGAGTGTGCTTGTGTGTGTGCTTGTAAGTTCATCTGTATCCATGTGGTGTATGTGTATGTGTGTGTTTGTGAATGCATGTGTGCACATGTGTAGAGGTGCATGTGGTTGCATGAGTGTTTGGGAGTGTGTGAATGGTTGTGCTCGTATGTGTGTGCACGTGTGTATATGTGTGTGTCTGCTTATGTATGCATGTGCATGCATGTGTATGTGTGCATGTGCATGAGTCTGTGTGTTTGTGCATCTTTGAGCATATGTGCATGTGTGTGTGAGTGCATGGTGTGTCTATCTATGTATATGTGTATGTGTGGATATGTGTATTGGGATGTGTAGGTGGGTGTGTATGTATTTGTATGTGTGTGTGTGCATGCACACAGTTATGCATGTGTGTGGCTGCATCCATGTGTGTGCATGTTCAAGTGTGTAGATGTGTTGTGTGCATGTGTGTATTTGCATGCATGTTTGTGTGAGTGTGTGTGCATGTATGTATGTGTGCACGTGAACACATGTAGGTGTGTGTGTGTGTGAGAGAGTGCATGCTCATGTATTTCTATGTGTGTGTGAGCATGTGTGCATGCATGTGAGTTTGTGAATGCATGTATGCATGTGTATGCATATGTGTGTGTGTGTGTCTACATGTGAATGTTAATGTGCATGTTTGTGTGCACTTGTTTTTGTGTGTCTCTGCATGTGTACATTTATATGGGTGCATGTGTTTGTATGTGTGTGTGCATGCATGCAACTATTAATGTGTGTGTCTGCATGTGTTTGTGTGTGCGTACATGTGTGTGTTTATGTGCATGAGTGTATGTGAGCGTATGTATGTGGCCATGAGCACATGTGTGATTGTTTGTATGTGTTCATACGTGTGTGCATTTGGAGGCATGTGTGTGTGTTCCTATGTGTGTGTATGCATTCGTCTTTGTACACGCATGTGTGTGTGGGTGCATATGAGTGTGTATTGGCTTTTTTGTTCATTTATATGTACATGAGCATGTGTGTGCATGTTTGAGTGTCTGTACATGGGCATCTATGTGTGTGTGCGTGCATGTGTGCGTGTGCATGTATGTGCTTGTCTATGTGTATGTGTTTGCTTGTGTATGTGCATATGTCTATGGCAATGCCTATATGAGTGTGTTTATGTGTTTACTTGCAAGTGAATGTGTGTGTGTGGGTCTACATTTGTATGAGTGTGTGTGTGTGTTTGTATGTATGCATGTGTGTATTTGTGTGCATGTTATTGCATGTGTGCATTGATACATGTGTCTGTGTGTGTGTGTGTTCATTTGCATATGAGTGTGAGTGTGAGTGTGTGGTTGCCTATATGTATGTATTTGTGTGAGTGCATGCATGTTTGCATAATGTGCCTTTGGGCATCTATGTGTTCTTTTGAGTGTGCATACATGCTTGGGTGTGTATGCGGATGCCGGTGTGTGTGCATGTGTGTGCTTGTGTGTTTGTGCATGTGTGTGTTCACGTGTGTGTGTGAGGGTTGTGTACGCATGTATGTCTTTGTGTGTTTCTATCTATTTTTGCATGTGTCAGTGTGTTTTTGTGAGTATGTATACATGTGTGTGTGTCTTATGTGTATGTGTGTGTGTGCATGTGCATGTGTATGCATGTGTATTTGTGTGTGACTACATGTGCACATATGTTATGAATGTTGTATGTGTGTGCATATGTGTGTTTGTGTGCATGTGTGATTATGCACATCAGTATGTATGTGTGTGTATGCATAGGTATGTGTGTGTGTTCTAATGTATAGGTGTGTGTGTGTGTGTGTCTTTGTTCAAATGTGTGTGCGTGTGTGGGTGCATGTTAGTGCATATGTGTGAGTGTCCGTTTGTGTGTGTATGGTTGTGTATGGATTCCTGTGTATTTGTGTGCATCTATATGTGTATATGTGTGCTTGTGCCTAGGTAGTCATGCGTTTGTGGATGCCAACATGTGTATGTGTGTGTGTGTGTGGGCATGTACATGTGTGTGTGCTTTCATATGTTTGTTTGTATGTATGTGTGCATGGGTACATGTGCATGTATATGTGAGAATATGCATTTGTGTATTTTTATTTGTGCATGCATGTTTACATGTGCATGCTTTTCGGCATTTGTGTGTTTGTTTGTGTGTGACTATGTGATTTTGTGTATGTTTGTGTATATGTGCATGTGCATATACTTTTGTGTGCATCTATGTGTGTGTGAGGCTATGCATATGTGTGTTTGTGTGCATGTGCATGTGTTTGCATGGGTTGGTGTGTCTATTTATGTGTGTGCATGTAGGTGTGTGCATTCATTTGCATGTTTTTTTGTGTGCATGTTTTGTGTGTGTATGTGTGTATCTTTGTGTATGTGTAAGTATATGTGTGTGCTTTCATGTGTGTGTGTGTGTGTAAGCGTGAGTCTATGTAAGTGTGCGTGCATTTGTGTATCTATGCCTATGTGTGTGTGCATTTTTGTGCATTTGTGTGCATGCATGTGTGTGTGTGCACATGCCTAAGTGTATGTGTGTGCATCAGTTTGTGCAGTGTGGGTTTTTGCATATGTTCAAGTGCATGTATGTGTGTGTACATGCATGTATAGGAGCGTGTATGGGTGTGTGTGCAAGTGCGTATGAGTGCAAGTTTATGTATTCTTTTGTGTGTGAGTGAGTGTGTCGTGAGCATGCATTATAAGTGCATGCATGTGTGTGTGTGTGAGCATGCTTGTGCATGTGTGTGTTCATGTGTGTGTTCACATGTATGCATGTCTTTATGTTAACATTTGTGTTCACTAGTGCATGTGACTATTTTTGTGAGTGGGTGTGCAAGTTTGTGTGGAGTGTGTATGCATATGTGTGTGTGTGTTGCATGGGTAGACATGTGTGTATATGTGTGCATTTGTGTGCTTGAATGTGTACATGCATGTGTGTGTGCATGCATGTGCATGTGTGTGTGCATGCATGTGTATGTCTATGTACATTTGTGTCTGTCTTTGTCTTTGCATTTGTATACTTGTGCATGTGAATGTGAGTTTTTGTGCAAGTGCATATGCAAAGTATGTGTGTGTCCTTATTTTTGTGTAGTATGTATGCATGGGTGTTCATGCATGCATTTTGCTTGTCTACATGTGTGTGACATGTATTCATGTGTATCTATGTGTATGTGTGTAATGCATGTGTGGATGTGTGCATGCAAATACAAATGTGGTTATGTGTGCATCTACGAGTGTGCACATGTGTGCGTGCATCTGTGTTTGAGTGCGTGTGAGTCTACGTGTGCATGTCTGTGTCTATGTGTGTGTCTGAGTGTGTGTCTATACGTGTTCATGTATATTCATGTGAGCATACATATGAGTTTGTATGCATGTGTATGTGTGTTCATGCATGAACTTGTGCATATTTTAGTTTTACTATGTTCATGTATGTATGTGCATGTGTACTTATGTTTGTGTGTGGGAGTGTTCATGCATCCTCTTGCATGTGTGCGTTCATGCATGCATGTGAGTGTTTTGTGCTTGCATGCAGTTCTATGTTTGTTGCATGTGTAAATATGTGTGCCTGCATGTGTGCACATGTGAGGACGCATAAGTGCATGTGTGTCGATTGTGTGCATGCGAGAGTGGTGTATATGTATGCGCATGTTAGGGTGTGTGTGGTGTATATGTGTAAGGTTGAGTGAGTGGGTGTGTGTGTGTGTGTGTTTGTGTGTGGATGTGTGTGTGCTTGTGTGTCTACATGATTGTTTGATTATGTGAGTGTGTGTATGTATGCATGCACATGTGTGTATGTGGGTGCATGTGTGTGTGAGAGAGAGAGAGAGTATGTGTGTGCATGTGCATAGGCAAATGTGAGTGTATTTGCATGTAGGTGTGATCATACATCAATATGTGTGCATGCATGAGTGTGTGAATGTGTGTGTATGCATGTGTGTGTAGGTATGGGAGTGCATGCATTTGTGCATGCATGCACGTGTCTTCTTTCATGTGTGTGCTATTGTGTATGCATGTCTTATGCACGTGTGTTTGTGTGGGTAGTTATGTGTGTGAGCATGTGCATGCATATGCCTATGCCTATGCATTTTTGTGCATGTGCAAGTGTGTGAGTCAACATGGTGCTTGTGTGCATGTGTTGTGTGCATACATGTTTGTATGTTTGTGCAAGTATGTGTCTATGTTTGTGTGTATAGATGTTTGTTTGTGTGCTTTTGTGTCTGTTTACTTGTGTGTATGTTTGTTCTTATGTGTGTGGCCATGTTGGTGCATTCATGCATGCATATTGTGTGAGTGTACAAGCATGCATGTGCATGTGTGTATAGGTGTGAGTGTGAATGTATGTGTGCATGTGCTTACATGTGTATGTGTGTATACGTGTGTATATATTTGCATATGCATGCACAAGTGTGTGAATGTGTATGGTTTTGTGTGTACACTTGCGAGTTTTCACATGTATATGTTTTATGTGTGCATGCATGGCCTATCAATGTTAACATGTGTGTGTGTGTGTGCATGCATGTGCACATTTTTCTTTGTACATGCACGTGTGTATATGTATGTGCAAATATATGTTTGTGTGTGTGTATGCATATGTATGTATATGTGTGTTGGTATGTATATGCACGTTTGCTTGTGTTCACATGTGCACACGAGTGCATGAGTGTGCCTTCTGAGTGCACACGTGTTATTGTTCATGCATGTTCATGTGCATGCAAGTGCATATGCACATGTGTGTGTGTGTGTGCATATGTGTGATTGTTTGTGTGTGCATACATATGTGTGCATAAGGGTAAGAATGAGTGGATGTGGTTATGCATGTGTTTTATTTGTACATGTACATTTGTGCATATTTGTGTGCATGTGTTTTATGTCGTGTGTGTGTCTGTGTATGTGTGTGTACATATATGTGAGTATTCGTGTGTGTGCATGTGTATGAGTATTCATGTGTGTGTGTGTGCTTGCTTTTGTGTAATTGTGCTTGTGTGTGTATGTGGGTGCTTGTGTATGTGTGCTACACTTGTGTGCATGTGTGTGTGTGGGTGGGTGAGTGATATAGTGTGTGGTGTGTGTATGTGGAGTTTATGTCCATGCACATGTGCTTATGTGTGCACAGGTTTCTATGTATGCATGTGTGATTGCATATGTGTTGCATGCACATATGTGTGTGTCTATGCATGTATGTGTGCATTTGTGTATGCTTTGCATTCGTTGTGTATGGATGTGGATGTGTGTGTGTGTGTGTGCCTATGCATGCATAGGTGCACACATGCTTGTATGTATGCATGTTTATATGCATGTGCCTATGCGTGTGTTTTCCTTTTGTGCTAGTGTGTGTGCTTCTATGTGTGTTGTGTGTGTGTGTGTTTTGTTTGTTTATGCATGTGTGTGAGTATGTGTGTATGTGCATGTGTGTGTTGTTTGTGCATCTTTGTCTATCTTTGTGTGTATACATGCATGTCCATTTTTGTGCATGCATGTGTGATTGTTTGTGTGTTTGTATGCATGTGTGTGGGTTTGCATGTGCATGTGTTGTGTGTGTGTGTTTGTGCATAAGTGTGTGAGGGTGTGTATGTAGGCATGTGTTTGTGCATATGTGTTTTCTCTACATACATGTGTGTCTCTATGTTTGTGTGCATATGCATGCATGGCACTTTTGAGTGTATGTGGGTGCTTGAATATATGTCTTTGCTTTCATTCATGTGAGGGTGGCATAGGTTTTTGTGTATGTGTGTGTGCATTGTAAGCAAAAATGTGAGTGTTGGCTAATGCATTTGTTAGAGTGTGTATATGGTGTATGCATTTACATGTGTATGATTGTTCTTGTATGTCTACATGTGTGTACGCATGTGTGCTTATTGTGTGTGTGTGTGAATGCATGTATGCATGTGTGTGCATGTACAAGTTTATGTGCATGGGCACATTGGTCTATATATATGTGCTGGTATATGTATGTGATTTTGTGACTGTGTGTGGGTGTTTTTTATGCATAGGAATGTGCGTATGTGTATATGTGTACATGTGTGTGCATGTGTATACATGTGTGCATGTGTGTGCTTGCTATGGGCATGTTTATGCTTGCAAGTGTGTGTGCTT